>CAUYLG010057388.1:0-12540 GCA_963573385.1 Cacajao melanocephalus
CTGGGCAATAGAACAAGAATCTCGTTCTCTCTCCCTCTTTCTCTTCCTCTTTCATTCTCTCTTACATTCTTTTTTTTTCTTTCTTTCACTCTCACTTTCTTTCCTCTCTTTTTCTTTCTTTCAAAAATAAAAAAATAAAAATAAAAATAATAATAAAAAAATAAAGAAATAGGAGATGAAAGGAACAAAGTATTAAAAACCAAAAGGAAATGAAGAAAGAAAAGATTAAAAAGCTGAAAGAAAGCCAGGAACCCTCAGCATACATATAATAGGAGTCAACAAAAGATCTATAATTCAATAAAGTTCCCTAAAATGAAAAGAAAGATATATATTTAAAGGACATTTTGTCTACCTGGGAAAAAAATTAAACCAGTCAGTCAAATATCAAAACATTGTCTAGTAAAACTATCACCCAATAGAATAGAGGATGTGGGGATTCAGACTAACAGACCAAGTCACTTATAAGGGGAAAATCAGATTGATAAGAACAGTTTATAACATTAGTGTTTTATGCCAGAAGATAACTGAATAACATCAAAGTGGTTCAAGAAAAGAAATTATGAACCAAGTCAGTTTTTTTTGTTTGTTTGAAATGAAGTCTCACTGTGGTCACCCAGGCTGGGTGACCTCCACCTCCCAGGTTCAGGCAAGTCTCCTGCCTCAGCCACCTGAGCACCCGCCACTACACCTGGCTAATTTTTGTATTATTAGTAGAGACAGGGTTTTGCCATGTTGGCCAGACTGATCTCAAACTCCTGATCTCAAGTGACCCACCTCCCTTTGCCTCCCATAGTGCTGGGATTTCAGGCATGAGCCACCACGCCCAGCCCAAGTATTTTATATCTAAGTATATTGACATTTCAATATAAAAGTCACAGAAAAACTGTTGTGAACATATAAGAATTGAATAAATATTGTTCCCATCAACACTTTCTGAGAATTCTAGAAATGGAGTTTTTCTAGAATCTGGAGTGACAACTGCAAAACGACTGTTGTTGAGCATTAAATACACATTTGCCTGTAATACTTATTTTTGTTTAATTTTTATATTATGATTTTTAAAATTGCTACTTTACTAAATTCTTTTCGTATATTGTACTTTTCACATTGATTTTTGGAGGCTAAGATATATAATCATATTATCTTCAAGTAGATATAGCTTTGTTTTTTCATTCTAATTCTTATTTCTCTAATTACTTTGTCTTATTTAAATTCATTGCCTACTACCTCTAAGATAATGTAGAGATGTGCAACCTTGCTGTGTTTCTCATCTCAGCAGGAAGTCCTCTAACGCTTGCCCATTAAGTAAAACTGGCTTTAGTAGGCTGAGGTATATATATTTTATCTTGTTTAGAAAGCATCCACCATATTCTATTTTATTAAACTATTGTTTAGTTTGGCCAAATTATTTTTCTGCATCTATGGAGATAATCATATAATTTTTCTCTTTATTTGTATTAAAATGATAGATCATATTAGCTGATTTTCTCATGATGAGCCTTTGCTTTGCAGGAAAACAACTCATTTGGTCGTAATGTATTATTTTATTAATGGGTTGTTGGGTTCTTTCTGATAATATTTTATTTAGAATATTTTAATTGATGGCCAGGAGTGCTATGATCAAATGGAAGTGTTCTCCCCAAGTTCACGTGATGAAAGTAATGCCCAAGGTAAGGTATTATGAGGTGGGGGGTCTTTGGGAGGTTACTAGGTCATGAGAGTGGAGACTTCATGAATGGGATTCATGCCTTATAAAGGAGGCTTGAGGTTACCTGCTCGCCTCTTCTGCCATGTGAAGATACAACAAGAAGTTGCCCTCTATGAGGAATTTTCCCTCACTATACACCAAAGCACCACAGGGTGCTTTGATTTCATACTTCTCAATCTCCACAATAGTGAGCAATAAATTCTCTTGTTTATAATTTACCCAATCTAAGGTGTTTTGCTAAAGCAGCCCAAATGGACCAAGACAATCAGATTGACCTGCAGTTCTATTTTTTGGAGCAAATTTTGTCAGATTTTTGGATCAATTTACTTTATAAAAAGAATTTTAAAAATTTATTTTTAAACCATGTTTTGGAACAGTTTAAATACTGTTAGGATTAACTGATCTTTAAAGCTGTAGTAAATTCCTGTGTGAAACCATCTGGGTCTCATAGTGGAGTGTTGTTTGACTTTTCTATTTATTATCTCTTAATTGGTCCATTTAGGGTTTCTATATCTACTGTGAAATTATATTATACCATAAATTTACCCATTTCAAATTTATTTGCAGAGAGTAGTGCAAAGTAGCCTCATAATTTTTAGTTTTCTCTCTTCTCAACTTTCTTATTTCTAATTTGTGTATTCTTGAGCTTCCTTTATTATTTCTTCAATAATATGGCCAGTGGTTTGTCTATTTTGTTGATTTTTCCCAAAGAACCAGATTCTGAACTTATTTTTTAGTACTCCTTTTTTGCTTTGTTTTCTAATACATCATTTTCCCTTTTCATCATTATTAATTCCTTCCTTTTTTGTTGTCTTTGTAATTCTCCAGATTTTTGTGTAAGATGTATCATTCATTTACTTTCATTTTATTGGCATAGCTATTTAATGTCCTGTGTACTACTGTTCCGACATACTCATAGCAATAGAAGCGCATTCTGAAGATCTAGCCTGATACAGAAACTAAGAACATTACAAACACATGAGAGACTGGTTGATTTAAAAAAGTTACATCCATACTATAATGCAGCCATGAAAATAAATGAGTTAAATCTATACAGGTTGCCTGGCAGAAATTTCTACAAAGAGTTGTTTAGTGAGAAAGCAAGATACATAAAATGCTGTAAGTTTTCTCTAAAATAAACAATGATAAGCCTTTAAATACACACTCAAATAGGATTATCTATCCAGGGAAAAGGACTAGAAGGATAAATACATTAGTTACTTGGAGGAGAAGGGAGAGTAGGTGAAGACAAGAATACATAAAGAAAAATGATTTTAAATATGACCAATAAAAGAAATGATATAGTCATATTTAAGATAAATTATAAATGTGTGAAAATAAATATAAAGAGAAACACAAAAAGATGGTCACTAAAATGTAAAATCCTGATACCTCAAAATGATATGATTTAAGATGTTTTTAATTTTGTTCATTATATATATATATTTTAAGAAAATAAGAGGATAGTTAGGAATTTATGATATGGGGAAAGCTTCTCATAGTTATGCATGCTCATCCTAACTGATTCTCATTATACCAACATATAATTATATATTTTATATTATTGCCATCTATTTTTCTTACAGACTAAAAATCTCTCAAAGAGAAGTTGATTTTCTGAGTTGAAAGGTGATTTAACAATGATTTTTGTAATGAATATTGTATAAGAATGAGTAATTATCCTATTAATTTCAAAAATGTTTAGAAACGTAGCAGCATTCCATGAAAACTTGAATCCCACAATTTTATAGCAGTATGGTAAGCTTACTAAGGATTCAGAGAAGTATCAAAAAGATAATTAAAGGACCTGAAAAATAAAATTTATGGGGCAAGTTTAGAGGAAAGTATTGTTTCGCAAAGCAGTTGACAAATGAAATCATTTTACATCTATAAAAGCCTCTTGTACGGAAGAAGGAGGCCAGCTGGTTTTAATATCCATTAATGATGTAACCAGAAAAGGGGGCTGGGGGAGGAGGAAATTGCAGCAGAGGAGACATGGACTATCTACAAAGACGGTGGTGGCAAGATTTGTCAAACATGAGATGAGTTACTAAGGGAAGTAGTGGGATTACCTGTTCCTTCTCCTAAGAAGTGCTTCCCTCATCTCTCTGGAATGGTTTAAATGCAAGCCAGCCTTGAGAAGGGTGAATGCCTTCATGAGTTATAGGATCTCCTTGTGCTATATGTGAAAGACAAATTTAGACAAGGGTAAATTTAAAACGAAAACAATTACATTCCCTTCTATCACTCCCCACTCCAGTGTCCAATAATAGGATACTTAATGTAAAAGTTTATGAGGCAACATGGCAAAGATTGGCTCCAGCGGGCAATTTAACAAAGAGAATAGACTGTGGAACAGCATAACCCTGGCCCTACTACACACAATTTCAACAAAGAAATTTTATTGTGTCCTGTAAACCTAATCAAAATGCTTTTGCTGGTTTCCCAAACAATTTGTTTTACTTTGGACCATTCTATTAATATAGAATCTTTTTTTTTTTTTAAGACAGGGTCCCAACTCTGTCACCCAGGCTGGAGTGCAGTGGCACAGTCACAGCTTACTGCAGCCTCAGTTTCCTGAGCCCAAGCTATACTCCCACCTCAGCCTCCCAAGTAGCTGGGACTATAGCTGCACACCACCATACTTGGCTTATGTGTTTATGTTTTGTAGAAACAGGAGTCTCACTATGTTGCCTGGGCTGGTCTCAAACTACTGGGCTCAAGGGATCCTCCTGCTTTGGCCTCCTAAAGTGTTAGGATTACAGGCGTGAGCCACCATACCCAGCCTTGATATAGAACCTTAACAGTGGCCATAGAGCTGGGCCTCTTTGCAAGATGACTATATCTTATTTTGCAACCATATTTCATAAGTAGCCACTTGCATTTATCATTTTGATTCTGAATATTAAGCATTAACTAAACACTTGTCAGAAAGTAACAATGAAGAAGAGATCAAAGATTATTCCATAGCATAAGCGTGGAATAATCAAGTTCAAGGTGGGATAAGGTCTAAGGATTCTCCACAAAGCAATTTAGAGAAACCTATGGAAAGCAGGCTGAGAAGTCAGTGAAGAGACTTAAAATGCCTTAGAAACATTAATAGCTAGTGCCTATAGGTCCCAATTTCTTAAAAGTTTTAATTATGGTTAAAAATATATATATACACACAACATATAATGGGTCATCTTAGCTGTTTTCAAGTGTGATGTTTAGGAGTGTTAAAAACATTGAAATTATTGTATAACAGATCTCCAGAACTTTATCTTGCAAAAGTGAATCACTGAACTTATTAAACCAACTCCCTACTTTTTCCTCTCCCCACCGCCCCTGGCAACCACCATTCTACTTTCTGGTTCTCTGTGTTTGACTATGTTAAATGTCTCATGTAGGTAGAATCACATGGTATTTGTCTTTTCATATTCAACTGGTTTCACTTAGCATAATGTTCTCAGGTTTAATCCCTGTTATAGCATGCGGTGGGATTTTCTTCTTCTTTAAGGCTGAATAATAATCCACTGTATATATGTACCACATTTTTTTATCCATTTATCCATTGATGGACATTTGGATACGTCCTCTAATTTTCTAAAATTCAGCATGTAGTATTTTGAGAAGTGCGTCACTTATGATGCTATTATTTCTCAGCTTCAAACCCACCCATCTATACACGTTTCAGACTATTGGACCTGAGACCCGTGAATCCCATTTCTGCTTTGCAGGCTGACTCCAGTTAGGTTCTGTCAGTAGGGGGCGCAGGAAGAGTGTTGCTGGGGGAGAAGGAAGGCACTGTCTGCTTTTGTACCCTTATAGTTCCTGTGTCACCCTGCAGTGTACTGCACCAAGCAGGGCAGTCCCCTTCTGTGCTGTAGCAGCAGCTCAATGCAGTTTGCCATTTTTCTAACACTTGCAGAGCCAGCCTTAGTGCACCCCCGCCCCAGCAGACCAGGCTCTTTCCACCTGCCTGGGTTTTACCTGTACAGGTTCCTCCTCCAAACGTCTGCCTTTCAGAAATTTCAACCTGTGCCTTTTGCCCCCAGCCTTAGTGAAGGGCAGCAGCTGCAGTCACTACCTCTGAGATGGAACAGTGTTCTCTTTTTGCCTTTCCAGTTATCTTTCCATATAGCTCTCTATATGAAATTCACACTGTTCAAATAACTGGTCTGCTTTCTCCCTCCTGACTACATCCAGACTGGTAAGAAATCATGCAAACATGCCACCTGAAATTCTCAGAACCTTTCAGAAAGCAAGAATAAGCCTGAGTGTGGCCAAATAACTAAACACATCTGTTTAATCATTCATAAGATGAAAGCAAAGATTATGGCGTAGTGTGGTAAGCCTTATTAAAAGGAAACATAGGTTGTTATGGGAAGTCAGATGAAAGACCCTCAAAGACAGAGAACAGTCAAAAACAGCTGAGGGAGGCCACGGTGCTCCTACGCAGCAGTCAGTGTGCTGGACAGGCCAGTGGTGCTTCAGGCCTGCACTCTCCACACTCAGATGGGAGGCCTGCACCACCTAGTGCTGCTTCTGCACTCTGCCCTCCCTCTCTAGGTGATTCTCTGTGGTCATCCTTTAAAGTTACAAAAAAAAGTGTGTGTGTGTGTGTGTGTGTGTGTGTGTGTGTGTGTGTTTTCCTCTCTTCTTTGTTCTGATTTCTGCAAGACAGCAACAAGAAGAACAAGGGAGGGCCCAGCCAGAAGATACTTGAATAGACAGTCTAGGTCTCTGTGTGCCACAAAAATTCATTCAGATGGGAGGTGTGGATAAGCAATCACAGGGACAGGTCCACAGGTGCTCATCAGAATAATAATGACATTTCCTGCAGAAGGGCTATGTGCCAGGCATTGTCTTGATTGCTTCATATCCATTAACTTCTATTTTTCAAAAACATTATATCATTATTATCATTACCACCATCTTACTGATACTCAAACAAATTAGACTCAAAGAGAGGTTAAGGAGCATGCCTGGCCTCACATGTGCAGGATTTGAACTGTTTTGTCTAATGCAAGAGGTTGCAGTGTTCTCTCTACTGCCCCTGTTACCACCCCTTTTTTCATATATTTTTCAAATTTTCTTTTTTTCTGTTTTTATGAGATGGAATCTCGCTCTGTCGGCCAGGCTGGAGTGCAGCAGCACAATCTTGGCTCACTGCAACCTCCGCCTCCCAGGTTCAAGTGATTCTCCTGCCTCAGCCTCCTGAGTAGTTGGGAATACAGGTGAGTGCCACCACACCCGGCTAATTTTTTGTATCTTTAGTAGAGACAGGGTTTCACCACGTTTGCTCAGGCTGGTCTCAAACTCCTGACCTCATGATCTGCCTACCTCGGCCTCCCAAAGTGCTGGGATTACAGGAATGAGCCATATTTGTTCATTTTTTTTATTTTTTTGAGACAGGATCTTACTCTGTCACCCAAGCTTGAGTGCAGTGGTACGATCTCAGTTCAATGCAGCCTCAACCTCCCAGGCTCAGGTGACACTCCAGCCTCAGCCTCCCAAGTAGCTGGGACTACAGGCATGCACCCCCATGTCTAACTAATTCTTTTGTTTTGTTTTGTTTTGTTTTGTTTTGTTTTGTTGTGTTTTGTTGTGTTGTCGAAAAAGGGTCTTACTACATTGCCCAGGCTGGTCTCAAACTTCTGGGCTTAAGTGGTCCTCCTGCCTCAGACTCCCAAAGTGCTGTCGTTACAGTCCTGAACCACTGTGCCCAGCCTACTCACCCTTTCTATGAATGAAAATAATTTTAATAAATTCTGTTAGTCTACTGATTTATCTTCTATTTAATTATATTGTTTTAGAGATAATGTTCAAGAAATTTAACCCAGCTGTTGGCTTTTAAATATAAATTGACTCTTGCTTGACAGTAGAAACTATTCATCGTTTATGATGATAGTATATATAAATATAAAATCATTTTTACATTAAACTTTTGGGAGTTAGAGTAACAGAGCTATTCTGGAGAGTAACATTATGGCAGTACTTAGTAAAAAAAAAAGTGTATATATACCCTATGACCCTAGTATCCCACCCCTGGGTATCCATCCCAGAGAAAACGTCACACAGTCTAGAAGAATCTTCATTGGAGCTTTGTGATAGTAGAAAATGAGCAATCTAGTTGTCCACGCTAGGGAAGTAGATAAGTTAAAATGTAGGTAAGGGCCATGTGCAGTGGCTCTCACCTGTGATCCCAGCACTTTGGGAAGCTGAGGCCAGTGGAGCACCTCAAGTCAAGAGTTTGAGACCAGTATGGCCAACATGACAAAAAACCCATCTCTACTAAAAATACAAAAATTAGCTGGGCATGATGGCGGGCTATAATCCCAGCTACTTGGGAGGCTGAAGCAGGGGAATCACTTGAATCCAGGAGGTGGAGGTTGCAGTGAGCCGAGATAGCACCACTGCACTTCAGCATGGGTAACAGAGCGAGACTCCATCTCAAAAAAAAAAAAAAAAGAAAGAAAGAAAGAAAATAGGTTAGTATGGTGGATGCATATTACTGAGTTCTATGCCAGAATGCTAAAGAACCACATTTCCCAGACTATTTTGCAGCTAGGGCTGGATCTGATTGATGCTACTCTGTCAGATGTACTTGTGTTGCCGTAGGGGCTTCCTAATTACAAGGGCCTCTTGGTTTGTGTTAGGGCAGCTTGATTCTGGCATCAGCAACTTCCCAATACAAGTAGTTTTTTGGTGGTCTTTGGATTTGTTCTTTTTTTAGACAGGGTTTGGCTCTGTCACCCAGGCTGGGGTGCAGCTCACTGCAACCTCCATCTCCCATGTTCAAACAATTCTCCTGCCTCAGTCTCCTGAATAGCTGGGACTACAGGTGCACACCACCACGTCTGGCTGATGTTTGTATTTTTTTGTAGAGACGGGGTTTCACCATGTCGCCCAGGCTGGTCTCCAACTCTTGGGCTCAAACTATCCCCCCACCTCCGCTTCACAAAGTGCTGGGATTACAGGCTTGAGCCACAGCACCTGGCCACCTTTAGGTTCCCAAATCAATTTTTGAAGGTGCAATCCTTAACCTTCCCAATGATTCTGTAAGCTGATTACCGTGTAATAAATTTATTTTGCCCAAATTTAAGTAGAATTTCTGTTCTTTTCCCTGACCAAAACAAACACTATTGTTTATCTTGAAAAAGAGGCTTTCAGAATAACTTGTCAGAACCTGAGAAGAGCAATCTGCCTCTCTGCTGCAGGGTAAGCAGGCTTTTGGATTTTTTTTTCTTTTGCTAAAAATAAGACTTTGGTGTCTAGCATGTTTCATGGCTAGTAAATTTAGTGTAAAAAATAAAGCTTTTTAAAACTAAACATGCAGTGATATCGCCTACCAGCTATATACACAAAATACTTAGAAATATAGCCTATCTGCATGAGTAGGCACAAATATGACTTTATTTATACTCATATCCTTGGTGCAAGACTTGCAGGCACCTCAAGTGAAACCTTGAATCATGTTTTGTTTTACTTTATACTCCTAGCTAAAATGGAATATACTTTCTTTGTTTGTGTAGTTTTACTTTAGCTTATATGAAGCTAACAATGGAATCTGAGGAATCTCAAGGAAGCTTCTCATATTCCCCTGCAGCAAAATCAGCAGCCATACTGCTGGATGGGATATATACTGTGTCCCTACTCCTGCAAGGCATTTGCTTTCTTTTTCCAGCCATTTTCACCATCTAAGGAAGGAGGCACGAGGCTTTAAAGCTAGTATTACAAAAGGGATCAGGACTGGACCATCTGAAACTAGTAAAGAGGATGGTGCTGGCAATGAAAGGAAGCCTCCAGTCAATGGCAACAGTTTTCCAACCGCCTAGGCCTCAGGCCCCAAGACTTGCAATGTACATGAACTTTGGGCACCGTGGCTAGGCTTCTCGGCTACTCTTACCTTCATCCTTTTGAGACAGAGTCTTGTTCTGTTGCTCAGGCTAGGGCAGTTTTATATTTTTAGTAGAGATAGGATTTTACCATGTTGGCCAGGCTGGTCTCAAACTCCTAACCTCAAGTGATCCGCCTGCCTTTGCCTCCCAAAGTGCTGGGGTTACAGATGTGAGCCACCGAGCTCAGCCTTACCTCCTTCCTTAATGGTATAGTCAGCTGTACCTTGGGAAAGGAATTATGAAGAAAAACAAAAAACAAACAAACAAACAAAAACCCACCATTTCCATTTGCTAAATTACATCTGGAAAAAGGGAAAAGTTTAACCCTTAGTATTCCAGAAAGAGAAAATGATAATACCAAACCCTAACAGCATTGCTTTTAATTGTTAAATGCAGAACTTGAAAATTAAAAATCTGCACCTAAGTGTCCACCTACCCCACTACTTATTAGCTGTAGACATTGGGCAAATCACTCAATGTAGGTTTCCACTTCCTCACTTTGGGGATAATTTCTTTCTGATCTAATCCCAGGATTGGAGCTGGGAACATAAAACACTGTGTATGAAGCCACCTTATGAACTTGAGGAAAATCATATCATTGTCAGGTGTTAGTGTAAAAATACATTATCCTCTTGTCATCCATGTAATGACTACCAAGTTCCTAAAACAACATCTGCTTCCCAAACTGTTGCTAACAGACATTGATCATACTTCTTTAGTAAATATTTATCAGACATAAGTGTCTGTTGAATGAAGACATATATGAATGACTACAGTTGTGATCCGAGGGAGTGATTGATTGCAGTCATGCAGGGAATGCATGTTACAGTGTTGCACAGAGCCAGAAGAAAGGAAGGCAGATGCTTCTTTGCTTCATCATCTGTATCTCTCACTGAAAATACAGCAACTGGACTGTAATCACTTTTGAAATCCCTTGCAGGTGTTTTGCTTGGCTTCTGCTCTAGCTCCAACAACTTTCCACATTCTGGAATCTGTGGGGATCTCTGAAAATCATACATGGTGACAGTCATTAAATTAGGAAAGAGAGGAAAGTATGTGTCATGACTGCTTCCAATGGCTCCAAAACATAAATCTTGCATCTACTACGACACTGGAGCGGTTCAGTAACGGGTGTTATGGTAATACCCAGTGTCTTAATAGACTCACTGATGTTTTTTCCCAAGAGTCATTTCACCAGCGTGGTACATCTGTGTTAGTAACTGCACAGTCTTCTAATGCACATGGTTAGCAACTGCTGGCTCTATGAGCAGCACAGAAACACGAAAGAACTGGGAGACTATTTTGTAAGATACATATCCAGCAGCTTCTCTTTCACTCCCTCTTTGTCTAGGGATACTGCTATGTTTGATTTTTAAAGGTAGAAGATTCTCAAATAACACTGAAATATGAACTCAATTTTGATTTTTATATTCAGCAAAAATCACTTTTCAAATTCAGTTAATTATAGTAATGACTAATTATATGTGTAAAATACAGGGTCTGACTTCATTTTTCTTCCAAAATTTGAAGCAAACCTAAAGCTCTTGGAGTTATTTCTGGGCTAATATTTTATAAAAGATTTTTTAAGACTCTACCATCCCAAAGCAAATAACATTAGAAATGAGAAATCTTGCCAAACGCTTTCAATTTTGATGTAGACAATCCAACTGTCTGGAAAATGTCCTCCCCAGGATTACATGAGACATATACTCTTTCACCAGTCCAAAAAAACTTCTCCTAATACATTTACCGATCTTTGGGTGGAAACTATTTCTTACGAAAACTTGTTCTCCAATAATAGCATATTCCTATGCCCCACTGCAGACCTACTAAATTAGTAACAGTGCAGGGAGGGCAATGATCTTTGGTTTAACAAGTACATCAGGTGATTCCAATGCAGCAGTTCTCTAACTTTCTCAAACTGCAGCCAGCCTGAGAATTTGCATGTCTAAAAATGAACTCCAGATGGATAAAAGATTTAAACATAAGACCTAACACCATAAAAACCCAGGAAGAAAACCCAGGCAATACCATTCAGGACATAGGTATAGGCAAGGACTTCAGGACTAAAGTACCAAAAGCAATGGCAACAAAAGTCAAAATAGACAAATGGGATCTAATTAAACTTAAGAGCTTCTGCATAGCAAAAGAAACCATCATTGGAGTGAACCAGCAACTAACAGAATGGGAAAAAATTTTTGCATTCTACCCATCTGACAAAGGGCTAATATCCAGAATCTACAAAGAACTTAAACAAATTTACGAGGAAAAACAACCCCATCAAAAAGTGGGCAAAGGATATAAACAGACACTTTTCAAAAGAAGACATTTACGTGGCCAACAAACATATGAAAAAAAATGCTCATCATCACTGGTCATTAGAGAAATGCAAATCAAAATCACATTGAGATACCATCTCACAACAGTTAGAATGGCGAACATTAAAAAATCTGGAAACAGATGCTGCAGAAGATGTGGAGAAATAAAACGCTTTTACACTGTTGGTGGGAGTATAAATTAGTTCAACCATTGTGGAAGACAGTGTGTTGATTCCTCAAGGATCTAGAAATAGAAAACAGAAATACCATTTGACCCAGCAATCCCATTACTGGGTATATACCCAAAGGATTATAAATCATTCTATTATAAAGACACATGCACACGTATGTTCATTGCAGCACTGTTTACAATAGTGAAGACTTGGAACCAACCCAAACGCCCATCAAAGATAGACTAGATAGAGAGGATGTGGTGCATATATACCATGGAATACTATGCAGCCATAAAAAGCGATGAGTTCATGTCCTTTGCAGGGACATAGATGAATCTGGAAACCATCATTCTCAGCAAACTGACACAAGAACAGAACCAAATACCATATGTTCTACTCATAAGCGGGTGCAGAACAATGAAAACACATGGACACAGTGAGGGGAACATCACACACTG
>CAUYLG010057391.1:0-23545 GCA_963573385.1 Cacajao melanocephalus
CCACTGCACTGCAGCCTGGGCAACAGAGTGAGACTCCATCTCAAAAAAAAAAAAAAAAAAGAAAGAAAGAAAGAAAAATAGAAAAGATTGGAACACACGGGACACTAGTGATCACCTGGTTGAAAGCCCTTATTTAAAACAGGAGAAAACAGAAAGAAGTTCAGAGAGGTGAAGAGAGCTTCCCAAGGTTGCACAGCAAGTTGTTAACTGTGCCAGGTCTGGAGTCCAGTCGTCAGACTCCCCATCCAGTGCTCCTTGCTCTGTGTCCTACTTCCTTGGAACTGACATGCACGGAACACTCACAGCTTCTGGTCCCGGGGCCGGGGTTTCCCATGGCATCGCTGAAGTCAGCTGGGCTCAGAAAGGACAAGCATTATCACCCAGCTTTCAATATAGAATCTTAAATTGCTATAAAACCGAGTGGCCACAATTTCAGGGAAAAGACGTGATGAAGTGCTGGCTATATCTTCTGTGATGGTAAATGGGCTTTGCATATGCAAATTGAATGGATTTTAAAATGGTATTTAATGACAATTTTCGTAGCAGACATTAACATTAATTGCACAAAAATGAAAATGCTGCATTAGGTTGCTGTTAGCAGCAAATATCGTGGCCATAAAGCTTTATCTTTATCAACAGCAGCCCTTTCTGATGTGACGGCCAGCTCCACAAATTGCAGGCAAAAGGGCTTTTATGGAGCAGAAATATCCCCCAAAGCAGGCCCAAATCAGCATCAATTTTGCTTTATTTCTTCGTAAATGGAGGTTAAATGGCTGCTGGAAAAGCTTTTACTGAGACGCCCAAGCTGCGCGAAGAGCCTCCACCTTGCCGCATAAATGCGGAGGAACGGTTACAAAATCAACACCCCTCTCCCTAATGGGGCTATTACTTTAACGTTAGGGGGCCAAGGCCCATTTTCTAATGATCACCTTTTACAAGTCTCAACTGTATTTATTTCTTTACTTTAAAAGCATGTTAAAAAAACCAAATCTCATTACACCCGACAGAGGAGGTGTCGGGGTGGTTTGGTCCAATAAACAAATAAACAAAACAAACCAAAAATCCAAAATGAGTGTTATTTACTCACAATTACAGATGTGTTAAAAAAAAAAAAAGTCCCACCCAGACTGAATCCAAGAATGCTCCAAGTTAGGTTGCCAATGAGCAAAGTGGTTGTGACTGCCACCCTGTGAGTTGCGATTCTGAAAGCAGCCAGCCCCCAGCCCCCGCCCCATCTAGATTTGCAATGGGAAAATGAGAAGAGGGGTGCGCCCCCTCTCCTCCACACCTCTCTGAATCTGCCCATTCAGCCTCAATACCAGATGGGATTCAAAGCCGAATTTAGATTATTCAATTACTTCCTTCCCAGTTATCCAATTTGGTTCCCAATCCACACCGATTTGTTACGGGTTGTCACTAAATCGGAAGGATGCGTTTCAATCCGAAAGCCTCTGTGGCTCAAAGGAAGCGGAGACCTGAGGAGTCACCTGGAAAATGGGGGCCGTGTAGACATGGGGGCAGCCTGGGGGCCGTGTAGACATGGGGGCAGTCCTGGGGCTGTGGCCGCACCAACCCACAGAGGAATTTGGCTGGTGCGGTGATTAAAGAAAAAAAAAAGGTTGAGTTGTCATATTTTTTAAACAGTCAGTAGATTTCATGTAAATACCTGGATTTTCCACTTCCCTGGAAGAAAAGGAAGCCTGGGCAAGTGGCTCTGCACTCTGCCTGGCTCCAGGGGCTGGGGCTGAGGGGCAGCGTCCCTTTGGACAGAATCTATGGACTGTGTATCCCAGGCCCCACTCAGACTGGCTTCTCCCGGTTTTGTGACCTGCCTAGTCCAGGTAGGCACTGAGTTTGGAGCCACTGGTGTAGGCTGATGGGCTCAGTCCCTCAGCTAACTGTGGCCTCTTTTTGTCCTCTGCTAACAGCACGAGTCACCACTAACAAAAGCCGCTGTGCATGGATGTTAAATGTGGCAGGCATTTTGCACACATTACTGCTAACCCTGAAGTCCTTCCTGTGAGACAGGTATCGTTCTGCACACTTCACAGGCCAGGAAAGGGAGGGCAAAGGCCCTCCTCGAGGCCTTTCGGTGCAGAGCCTGAATTTCCACCCAGTCTGGCGGCTGGCTTTGAAGACCACACCTCTCAGATCAGGCACCTGGAAAGAGGCCTGGCATTCTCCCGCTGCTGTTTCCCTGTCAAATCCCAGAATTCAAGTCAGGGAAGAATTTTAAATTCTCATTACCAGCATGCAGGGGCCTCACACAGGTCTCAAAGCAGGCTGCGACCCGAGGTCCAGAAACAGATATGTCTGGAGGCCAGAAATGTAACTATTAAAGGCACGCTTAATTATTGATGCTTTTTAATAAGTGTTTGCAAATGTTCACATGCCCTCGGCACATCTTAATTGTTACTGCTCCTAATTGGCCCAGCATTGTCGATTATGATGAGTCAGGGAGGGCAGGGAGGGGGGAGGAGCAGGGAGAGGCCGGCAGCAGCTGGCGCTCCTGGTGGACTCTGCGCACCCTGGCTCTGCCGCTGCTCTGCTTGGGAGCCTGTGCCACACTCAAGACACAGATGCTAGCGGGAACATCCATCACTCAGTCAACCAGCAAACAGCCCCCTGCTCTTCAGTGTCTGACATGGGCCAGATGGAAGGTGGGAAGACCCCACTTTGAACTACCGATGGCAACGACATGTTATTGTCACTACCACAGGTCAGACATTGTGCCGAGGTCCCTGGGAGCATCCTCATTAAATAACTGAATCGCTCACTCAGTACGAAGTTAGCTCATGTGAGTACAAGGTTGGAATGCTTCTATCCCCATTTTAGAGAAGAAGAGACAGAGGGTCTGAGAGGTGAAGTCATTCGGCTGCTCTGCAGTGTGAGGAGGATCAGTGTGACCTAAATGCCTGTGACAGTCTGATCCAAGGGTCTGATCTGCCTCCCTAACAAACACAGGGGTGGAGGTGACACGGGCAGCCTGCTCATGTTTTTCCAGTGCTAAGGCGGGGCGGGGTGAGACAGGATTCTGTGTAAGGCCATCCTGTCTGAATTTTTCTTAAAGCGTCAGAACTTAATCTGAACGCATCAAAAGAGCCCACTGAGCTTCCCCTTTCTGGGTCACCTCCTCCCCTGTCACATTCAGTGGCATCCTCTTCCTGATAAACTCAAACTTCTTGTTGGGACATCCAGACCTTCGCCATGCTGGATGCTCCAGGCCGGCTGTTGCTCACCCTGGGACCTCTGGTGCTGACCACAGTGCCTTTGCAGAAGAGGCCCTCGTGGAGTTGCTGAATGAGTGCATGAACAAATGGCCACGTTGGGGTCCGAATATAAAGCCAGTTGTCACGTGCAACTTCAGTGGCGTCCTTAGAGTAGCACTCATTAGCCTTTTGTTAGTGGTGGCTTATACTGTTATCAGAGGACAGGAGGCTGTAGTCAGCTGACGGATCGAGACCATCCATCTACACCAGTGGCTCCAAACTCAGTGCCTGCCTGGACTAATTAGCCCGGTCTACCCCGCAGTCCTGGTGCTGAAAGCGTTGAGACCATGGAAACGTAAGAAGCATCAGATAAGCGGGAAATGCTGCTGGCCCACCCTTCTGCCTGCAGCCGCTGCTGGCCGTGCTATCAGATGCATCATCAGCCTGACGCTGACAAATGTGAAGGACGCAGGGAATTTTACAGGCTGTTAAAAAAATGTTTGCTGCCTGACAGGTTTTTTGAATCTCTCTGCCAAGCTGATTTATTTTACAAATTTACAATGGGCCCATCCATCACTCTGGGTTATTTTGTTTCTCCTGGAGCCGTTGGCCAAAAAAATCCAAGCCACCCGCCCAAACTCCTATAAAATAGTAATAAGCCGCTTCCCCAGCAGCCGTCCCCGGTGATGCGAGGCGGTTTCTGAAGGGCGAGACCACGTTCGCATTTATCGGTGCCCTGAAACCCGGCGGAATCAAACCTGGTCTGACCACAAGGGGGAGCATGTGGATCTCGCAAAGACCCCCGGGGCCTCGGAGAGGGCCTGAAATGTACATCCCGCTCGGCAAAGCCACGTTTTCCCTGTGCCACCCCCCGCCCCCCGCATAATCTGCTCCCTGGCACTGCCTGCGACTGTCGTTAATCCTCCTCTGCTGTATGTCAGGTCCCAGAGCACAGGGCGAATGTCAGTTTCATCCATCACTCCATCGTCAGTGCCTGGCACATAGTGACACTCGAATATGGTCTGGGGCCCTTTAAGACTTTGAGGCAGCTATCAGAAGCAAAGAGAGTCTGAGACCCAGAGAGGAGACGGTAAAGCCAGAGATGACACTTAATAGACTCGTCTGTGATCCCCACTCCGCTGTGATCCCCCGGACTGATGTTATGAGTCTGCAGTGCGGTGATGCTGCCTCAAAGAACGAATGTGTTCCTCGGCCATGTTAATAGAGGTAGCAAGTTCAGAACAAAGGAGGTGACCTCCTTGCTCTTTTCTGCTGCTCAGGCCATACCTGTAGTATCAAGTTCAAGAATGCAGGACATCATACATGAAAGAGAAGGTTCACAAACAGGAAATTGTCCAGAAGGGAGCCATCCGGATGGTGGGTGAGACGGTGGGGGAGGGTGTCCGTTATGTACAAAGAACAGGAGAAGCTATGAGGTCTTTCTGGCTGGATGAGAAAAGATGCAGCAGAGACACAACAGCTGTCCTTAACTCTCTGAAGCCCTGGGATTAGGACAGAGGAGGGGTTTTGCTCTCAGGGGCTTCAGGGAACAAAACAAGGACCAGAGTGTGTGTTGGAGGGGGGCGGTCCTCATAGCTGACACTTTCAGGGCCCTCACAGAGTGACTGCTGGGGGCAACACTGACCCCTGTACCTCAGCTCATTAAATACAACTCTACCAAGTAGGGACTATCATCCCCATTCTACAGATGGGGAAACTGAGGCTCAGAGAGTCACTCGCCCAAAGTCTCCTGGCTAGTTTGGAGGCAGCACCAGGACTTGAGCCAAGTCTCCTTCCAGAGCGGCTGTTCATATCCACAGGCTGCGTGCTTCCAGGAGACAGAGCAAGGCCCTGAGTGAGGAAGTCATTTCTCATCCTGAGCTCCGTCCACGATGGCGCCGGTGGCCTGGTGAGGAGGCGAGTCCTCAGCAGCAGGATGGCAGCTACAAACAGCAGTTACAGCAATCAACGGCCAGCACTGATGAGCACTACTGGGGCCCGGCTGTCCACAGAGTAGCTGGATGAATCCTCACTGCAGTCCTGTGCAGTGGACACCCATTTATCCACGAGAAAAGTGAGGCACGGCGAGGTTCTGTCCCTCAGCAAGAGGTCACAGGTGGTGAGCGGAAGTGTGGGGGCTCCATCCAGGTAGCTTACACCAGGACCCTCGCCCTTAGTGGCCTGAAAAGATTGCTGGCTGCCCAGCTTGGGCCACCTCTGCTGGGGCTTTGGGACCTCCCCCCAACGAACTGAGTGCAACAGGGGTCCCCTCCTCCTCAAGGCATTCCTGCTTCCATGGGCCTGGATCTCCAGGGAGTTTCTTTGAAAGGGGCTCAGGCTGAAGGCCAGGCTCCATGGCTCACGCCTGTAATCACAGCACTTCGGGAGGCTGAGGCAGGTGGATCACTTGAGGCCAGGAGTTCGAGACCAGCCTGGGCAACATGGTGAAACCTTGTTTCTACTAAAAATACAAAAATTAGCCAGGCATGGTGGCGGGTACTTGGGAGGTTGAGGCAGGAGAATCACTTGAACCCGGGAGGCAGAGGGTACGGTGAGCTGAGATTGCACCACTGTACTCCAGCCTGGGCGACAGAGCAAAACTTTGTCTCAAAAAAAAAGGTCGGGGGGGCAGGCAGGGAGCCATAATTGGGAAGAGGTAGCAGCCTGGGGCCCCCATCTTTCCCCCCTTCCACTCCCAGGAAGCCCAGTCTCCCTGGCGCTGGCCTGGCTGCTCCTGCCCCTCCCTTTCCCCTCCCCACAGTCCTACTGCTCCTTCCTCCTTCATGGGGGCTTTGTCACCAGAGCCAAGACAGAGACATTTTTCATGCTTTGCGTTGTTTCCCTCTCGGCTTTCCTGTGGCCAGGACAGAGATTTATTCGTGGCCTGACACTCGTGGCATCCCAAGCAGGGAGGGCTCAGGGAGGCGCTGATGGGTCCATAATGGATGGGGCCGCCGCTCCCCCGGGGCCTGGCCAGGCCCGAACCCCATCCATCAGGAGCAGCTTGGTGCCAAGGTCAGCGCTAACGAGGCTGGCCCGGCTGGTCCCCCTCGGGGCCTCCCAGGTTGCATTGCACATGCTCCGCTCTGCCTTTGATTTTTCCAGAGATAGGCCTCGCCTGCATCTGGGAAGGGGCAGAGCGAAAGCCCTGCTGGGAGCCAGCGCTGGAGTCCAGAGTCTGGAGTCCCGCTCGGTGCCTGGCCCGGCTGTGGGCCTCTTACCACCTCTGCAGCCTCCAGCTCTCAACACAGTCAGAGGGGTTGCTGGGGCGAGGTTGGTTTAGCTCTTCCCAGGACACGGGACATGGAGGAGATGGTGCTGCTGCGAACCGGCTGGCACCCCCCTGGCACTGAATGAAGAACCCAGTATCAAGCCCAACACATCAGCCCACATCCCACTGTGGCAAAGAACCCTGCAAGCAAAAGTAATCACGGAATGAGCAAGTCGTGCAGAGGAGTGGTGAGCCCAGCCAGGGCGAGCTGCAGGCAGGGCCTGATCAATTCCATATCATCAATACAGAGGAGCGGCGAGCTCACAGGGCAGAGCTGCGGGCCGGGCCCCATCCGTCCTGTCGGAGCCCAGATGGCAGTGGCTATTCAGGCTGGAAACCCCTGGAGCCTTGCATTCGTTTTGATTCCTAATAATGCCAGCTTCTGGGGGCCAGACACCATGCTGGGTGCTTCATACACATCAACTCAAGTGATCCCCAGAAGGGCCCTAAGGTAGCAACTTACCCGCATTTTATAGACAAGGAAACCAAGGCTCAGAGACCCTTGGACACAATCCTGTGTTTGCAAAGGGGTGGCGCTGGGATGTGATCTTAGAATCCACAGGCATTACCTCCGGCCGATGCCGAGTGTTCACTCAGTGCCCACCTGTGCTGGGCATTGTGCTGGGTGTTTGGGATTCAGAGAAATAAAACACAAAACAAAGCAATATGCAACCAACAGGTAGAGCAGCAAGGCAGTGGATGCTGTTTCCGGTGGGCAGAGGACCCAGGACAGAGGGCACAAGGGTACCTTTGGGTCTGCTGAGACTTGACTCTGACCCTCCCAAGCTAAACCTCCTTCAGTCCCCTGAACCCCATCCCTCCCCACGTTTCTCTGGACTCACAGGTGCTTTTCCCTCTGCCAGGGACGCTTATCCCCCACTTTGCCTGGCTGAGGCCTCACCATCCTTCAGACACTCCTGTGTCCCCTGCCCAGACAGGCCACCCTGTGTGGCCACTGCCTGCGGACCTGACCACCTCCCCCACCAGACTCAGTGGGGCGAGTCTGGGGTTGCTCACCACTCCTTCCCCAGTGCCTAGCTTGTGCCTGCCTGGAGTGTTGCAGGTGCTCAGTAAATGCTTGTTGACTGACTGCGTGAGAGGAAACAGATCGCTTAAATGCAGTATGCCCTGGATACTGGGAACAGGTAATATTCTAGTGCCAAGAACTCATGAGACGGCCAACTCTTTTCTGGGCACGACTCTTGCAGGGCGCTGAGCTTCAACTACAGGAGCTGTTGAAAATCATCGTTTGTTAATTTCCTGGGGTTTCTGAAACAAATTACCACACGTTTGATGGCTTCAAGTAGCAAAAATGGATTGTTTCCTCATTCTGGAAGCCAGAAGTCTGAAATCAAGGTGTTGGCAGGGCCACACGCCCTCTGGAGGCTGTAGGGGAGGGTCTCCCTGCGTCCTCCAGTTCCAGGTGGCATCACTCCAACCACGGCTGCCTCAAACTTCACGTGGCTGTCTCTCCCGTGTCTCTGTCTCCTCTTCTGTCTCTTACAAAGATACTTGTCACTGGGTTTAGGGCTCAGCCAAATATCTCAGGATGATCTGATCTCAAGATCTTTAACTTCATCGCATCTGCAAAGACCTCTTTTCCAAATAAGGTCAGATTTCCAGGCTCAGGGGGTTAGGATGTGGACGTATCTTTTGGTGGTGGAGGGGGTGCCATTCAGCCCACTGTAATTACCAAAGCATCTTAACACAAATCGAGTCAGAGAGTCCTGCATTTTAGGTGCCGTTGGGTTTCAAGAAAATGATCTTTAGGGCTGGGTGTGGTGGCTCACGCCTGTAATCCTAGCACTTTGGGAGGCCGAGGTGGGTGGATCACCTAAGGTCAGGAGTTCATGACCAGCCTGGCCATCATGGTGAAACCCCATCTCTTTTATAAAAAATGTAGAATTTTAAGAGTTTAAAATTTTAAAAAGAAAAAAAAAAAGCTTCATTCAGGGCAGCCCTACACAGGTTCAGCTACCCTCATGCCGCCTCCAGGAGGCTCTACCTCACCCTTTCCTGACAAGTGGGAAAGGAATGCTGCAGGACCTTGAACCCCTAGGTCAATCAGCCTGGCCTTCCCAGGGATGGTTCCCTGCTTACTCTATTTATGAGCTCAAAGTGCTGGGTACTCAGCTGGCAATGAAAAGGCCTGGTCCCGGAAATGACCACTGCCCCAAAGCCTAGAAAGACAGCAGGCAAGGTTCAAATTCAGCTTGCTTCATTCAAGTCCACTGTACTGAGCCAAAACACCCCAGGGCATGGCTCATGCCTCCTCTAGAGGAGGCACAATATCCATGATCCCCGCCACATAGCACCATGTCCCCCCCTCTCCCGTTCCCGCCCCTCAACACACACCTGTAAAGCTCTTTGGGAAGTGAATGGCTAGCACAACCACTAGGTCCAAGACCCTCTGAATGATGGATAACAGTTAAAGAAGAATTTCAACAACTAAAGCGATGACCTTGAGCCTAATTTCCTTCTCTGTAAAATGAACATGTTGGCCTGTCATTCCCAGATTTCAGCACTAGTAAAATTACTAAAACAAAAAGATAATAATGAATTACTGAGGTTTTAGTTTGCCAGGTGAGAATTTTTTTTTCAAAAATTACAAACTATGCGTGTCACCATCATTTCCTAAAAGGAACAACATTTTAAGCCAAAAAAGTTGAAAAGAGGTAATATCAGAATAAGCGCAGGCACCTCAAGGCAGGCCGGTAGGCAACGGCCCAGACCACGGAGATCCCGGAGTGGCTCTCGGGCTCTCAGCAAAGGGTCTGCATCTGCCCCGATACTGACATTCTGGGTACGTCTCAACGACGCGGCAAACAAGCGTCCACTCCCAACGCGAGCAAGTTTAAAACCCAGGAACACAGATGCCAGGCGCCGGAGTGAAGCCTTTCCAGGCCTCCGCGGGTTGCCCCGGGCCGCGGCAAGGACCCGCACCGTGGTTCCCCAGCCGCTCGCCGGGCCCTCGCTCCCGCTGCCCCCCGGCGCCTCCGGGCCTCTCGCCCTCCCCGGATCCTCTAGGCCCGCGTACCCGGACCCCCCACCCCGGAGGGCCGCTGTCCTCGGCCGGGGCCCCCGCCCGCCCCCCACGCCCGCCCGGCCGCGTCCGCCCAAGGTCGGCGCGAAGGGGCCGTGGGCCCAGAGGGCCTGGCGGGCGGGGGCGCCCCTGGCCGGGTCCAGGCCGCGTCCAAGACCGGAGCCGGCAGGCTGGAGCCCCTCTGGGTCCCGCTCCCGTTCCTGCCGGCAGCCGCGGGGGCGCGGGGCCTGCGAGACGGCACTCACCCGGGCGACGCCATGAGCGCAGCGAGGTCTCCGCTCCCGCCTCCTCCGCTTCCTCCGCGCGGCCGCGGCTCGGCGCCGGGGAGGGGCCTGGCCCGCCGGCCGCCCGCCCGCTCCGGGACGCGCTCCAGGGATGGAGGTGGGGTGTGGTGGGCTCGCAGTCCTCTCGGAGCAGCCTGGGGGTGGCCGGGGCGGGGTGGGGGCGGGGCGGCCCAGGTCCCCGCGCAGCCCGGAGCCCGCCCAACGCCCACCTGCCCAGGTGCCCAGAGGCCGGAACTCGCCGGGCGGTGCCAAAGCTGCAGGATAACCTGCCCTCGGGCCACAAAACAGCCCCAGGGCCTTACTGAAGTCCACACCTCTCTGTGATTGGAGTTTAATTTCTGTAAGACAAGCCTTTTCTTTAGCCCAGGGCGTAAGGCGTTATTATTAAGCAAAACAATAACTTTCCTACTTCTTACTTGCAGTGTTGTGTTGGACAGTTGCTGGCCTCTCTGAGACTGTACCTATTGTAAAATGTGTGTAAAGTGGCATTGTGAAGCTCTAAGCAATGCAAAGCAATTTTATTATTCTTTACATTGTGTTACTAAGTAAGAATAGTAAGTCTGCAGTTCCTCCAGTGAGGCGTCACAGCTTCTCCTACTTATGAGTCCTTAGGCAGGTAGATTTTTTGAGCTTCAATTCTTGTCTCTGCAAAATGAGTTTCCAAAAATGATCTAAGTGAAAATGCTTAATAAAAAGCTCTGGACAATGTAAATCATTGTTGATAGCATTTTTGGTGTTACGTTAAATATTGGCCGGACACAGTGGCTCACGCCTGTAATCCCACCATTTTGGGAGGCGAAGGCCGGAGGATCGCTTGGGCCCAGGAGTTCAAGATCAGCCTGAGTAACATACTGAGAGGACCCCCTGCCTGCCCTGCTCCCAGCTTTTTAAAAATTAAAGTTAAAAAAATAAAATATCATTAACAACCACTATTTTAAAATGTTTACTACTAATAAGATTACAAGACAGCAAAGCAGTGATTAAAACCTTAGCTCTGTAGCACTGAAATGTCCTTTGATGTGATTTTAAAAAAACCAAAAACCAAAAACCAAAAAACAAACCTTAGCTCTGAAGCCAGAATACCTGTATTGGAATCTGGCCTCCACCAATTACCAGCTCTAGGAGCCCCAGCAAGATAGAACCTTTCCAGGGCCACAGTTTCTTATTTAAAAATTAAGGCTAAAAATAAGTCCCTTCTTCTCTGTGAAGATTAAATGAGTTAGTATTTGTAACCATTTGTAACTATTTTTAAATGTTTATTAACATTATGTGAATCATGGTCCCTTTTCCTCCTGGGAGAATCCGGTCAATGTTTCTGAGCCTCCTTCAGTAAAGAAATTCATAACTGCTGCCTTGAGTTCAGAAGATAATTAATGCTCTGTAAATGGGAGCTGATAAGGAAAGCCACGGGAACTTGTGACGCCCAAAATAAGGACAAATCCAGGAGGACCACGGTTAGGAAGAGTTTAAGGAGTGGGAAATCCTAAATGCCTGATTCAAGGGAGTAATGAAATGAAGGCGATCAGACTAAAAGAGCTTTGAGCTTTTTTTTTTTTTTCTTTTTGAGATAGGGTCTTAAGAGTGCAATGGTGAGATCTTGCCTCACTGCAACTTCCACCTCCCAGGTCCAAGCAATTATCCTGCCTCGGCCTCCCAATAGCTGGGACTACAGGCACTCACCATCATGCCCAGCTAATTTTCGTATTTTTAGAAGAGACAGGGTTTCACCATGTTGCCCAGGCTGGTCTTGAACTCCTGAAATGAGCATTAAAAAAAAAAAATAATAAGCAATACATGTTTACTGACATAAAATCTCCTTCCTAATGTTGGGGTTCAGAAACCAATAACCCCTAAATATGGCACTTTTACATGCTGAACTGAAGAAGCCGCAGGTCTTTCTGACCTCCCTCTCCACTGGTTTCTCCCAAAACACAAGATGTCTTTACTGCCTAAAGTCCAGACCCTCTAAGGAGAACAACTGTTCTTCTTGCCCTCCTTGTAAGACCAAGAATGTAACCACACCTGAAAACACCTTTTCACTGCATAGTGTACAAGTTAATCTCTGTGCCCTAATCCATTCCTTTTCCCTCGTAATCCTTTATTGCTCCTCAAAAGAATTCCTCTTTCTCACTCCTGTAAGTTGTTTTGCCAAGATGGTCTATAAGCTTCTGAACCCTGTTGGGTAGTGGGAAATCATTCTGTAATTCTCCCTGTGCACACATTAATAAAATTTGTATGCCTTTCCTCCAGTTAATCTCCTTTTTGTGAGTTGATTTTTCAGTAAACCTTCAGAGGGCAAGGGGAAACTTTCGCATGGCCCCTACATTTATGAATTTTAGCATCCCACTGTATGGTTAGATCATCACATTTAACCAACCCCTAATGCTGGACATAAATATTGCTGCCAGGATTTCATTATTATAAGGAATGTGAGCAATAAATATCCTTATAGCCAAAACGTCCCATAAACACCAATGATCATTTTCTTATGCCAAATTTTGAAGAGTAGAATTTCTAGCTCAATAGGCTATCAGTATTTTAAGGCTCTTCTGATACATATATACTCTGTGTATGTGTAAACCTACACATATACACATACACACTAATATACATATACACATATATAAATACAAAATACACATATAAACATATTTATACATATACCTGTACACATATATACAGACACATAAATATACAGACAATATATATAAACACACACATGTACAGATTGCCTTTCCGGCAAAATCACCCACACTGATAGTGTTAGTTTTCCAAAACACTGTATAAATTTTACAATTTTTCAAAATCATTGCCAATTTCATAGATTAAAAACCAGTATTTTAGGCTAGGTATGGTGGTTCAAGCCTGTAATCCTAGCACTTTGGGAGGCCGAGGAAGGTGGATCACGTGAGGTCAGGAGTTCGAGACCAACCTGGCCAACATGGTAAAACCTCATCTCTACTAAAAATACAAAAATTAGCTGGGTGTGGTGGCATGCACCTGTGGCGGCATGTCCCAGCTACTCGGGAAGCTGAGGCAGGAGAACTGCTTGAACCCAGGAGGTGAAGGCTGCAGTGATTGCAGCCACTGCACTCCAGCCTGAGCAACAGAGACTCTGTCTCAAAAATAAAAATAAAAAATAATTAAAATAATAATAAATAAAATTGGCCAGCACTATGCCTTATGCCTATAATCCCAGCACTTTGGGAGGCCTAGGTGGACAGATCACTTGAGGTCAGAGGTTCAAGACCAGCCTGGCCAGCATGGTGAAACCCCATCTCTACTAAAAATACCAAAAAAAATGAGCTGGGCATGTCAGTTGGCAAGCACCTATAATCTCAGCTACTCAGGAGGCTGAAGCAGGAGAATCACTTGACCCCAAGTGGCGGAGGTTTCTGGGCGCCTAGACTATGCCAGTGCACGCCAGCCTAGTCAACAGTGTGAGACTGTCTCAGAAAAAAAAAAAACCACATAGCCAAGCATGGTAGTACGTGCCTGTAATCCCAGCTACTCGGGAGGCTGAGGCAGGAGAATGGCTTGAATCTGGGAGGCAGAGGTTGCAGTGAGCTAAGATCACCACTGCACTCCAGCCTGGGTGACAGAATAAGACTGTCTCAAAAAAAGAAAAAAGAAAAAAAAAGGTCCAGGTATGGTGGCTGATGCCTGTAATCCCAGCACTTTGGGAGGCCGAGGTAGGCAGATCATGAGGTCAGGAGTTTGAACCCAGTCTGGCCAATATGGTGAAACCCTGTCTCTACTAAAAACATAAAAAATTAGCTGGGTGTGGTGGCACATGCCTGTAGTCCCAGTTACTCAGGAGGCTGAGGCAGGAGAATAGCTTGAACCTGGGAGGTGGAGGTTGCAGTGAGCCGAGATCATGCCACTGCACTCCAGCCTGGGCAACAGAATGAGACTTTGTCTAAAAACAAAAAATTTACGAGCCAGGTGCAGTGGCTCATGCCTGTAATCCCAGCACTTTGAGAGGCCAAGGCAGGCGGATCACGAGGTCAAGAGATTGAGACCATCCTGGCCAACATAGTGAAACCCCGTCTTATTAAAAAAAAAAAATTTACGAAAGAACCCATTGAACAGTATTTTCACAAGCTAGTGGACTAGGAAGCTCCAAGCTCTCCCTTCCCCATGAAAACAAGGAGAATACTAGAAGCTGTCTGAACCAACTTTGTAGGAGTTCTGGAAAAGTCAACTATAGCAACTAAGCAAACACTCAAGCAAGAAAAAGCCATCTTTACAACATTAGGGAAGTTTTGTGGCATTTTTTACTCACCATTCTGAATCCCTTCACTGGTGTCGTGGCTGACTTGGTCCTCGGCAGGTAGCAGCCTATTTCCCAGATGCCCCTCCTTTGCGCCTTTGAACGACAAGGAACAGAACAGACCTTATTTATACATTACCTACCCTATAAGAAACAGTTAAGGGAGTCCTTCAAATTGTAATGAAAGGATGCTAGACAGTAACTTGCTGCAGTGAGATGCAAAGATGTCCACTAAAGATAAATACCCAGTCAAATATAAAAGCCAGTATTACTTAATTTTGGTTTGTAACTCCACATTTTATTTTCAACAAGTCTTAAAAGACTAATGCATAAAAAGTAATTATGAATTTTAAATCTACATTATTGGATATACAATATATTGTAACATCAATAACATGAAGAAGAGTACAGAATGGTATGAGTTGGCAAAAGAGGCAGTTTTTATATACAATTGAAATTAAATTAGTGTAAATTCAAATTAGATTGTTACAACTTTAGGGTGTTATATGTAATCCCCATGGTAACCACAAAGAAAATGTCTGTAGGATATACAGATAAATATATATGAGAAGGAAACCACTACAAAAAGTCAACTGAACACAAAAGAAAGCAGTATGTCTTCTTCTGTGTCCTTTCAAAGAAATGAGGAAAAAAAATACTGTATGACATATGAAAAATAAACAGCAAAATGGCAGTAGTAAATTTCTTATCAGTAATTACTTTAAATGTAAATAGATTAAACTGTCTAAACAAAAGGCAGAGACTGGCAAATGGATTTTAAAAAACACAATTCAAATGTATGCTGTCTATAAGAGACTCACTTTAGATCTAAAGATACAAATAAGTGGAAAGTAGAAGTATGGAGAAAGACATTCCAAGCAAATAGTAATTAAAAGAGAACTAGGTTGGCTATACTAATATCAGACAAAATAGACTTTAAGTAAAAACCTGTTACAAGTACTGAGTGATGGCATATGCCTGTAGGCCAAGCTACTCAAGAGCTTGAGGCAGGAAGATCCCTTAAACCCAGGAGTTTGAGACCAGCCTAGGCAGCACAAAAAGAACCTGTCTTGGCTGGGCATGGTGGCTCACCCCTATAATCGCAGCACTTTGGGAGGGCAAGGTGGGCGGGTCACAGGTCAAGAGATTGAGATCATCCTGGCCAACATGGTGAAACCCTGTGTCTACTAAAAATGCAAAAATTAGCTGGGTGTGGTGGCATGCACCTGTAGTCCCAGCTACTCAGGAGGCTGAGGCAGGAGGATCACTTAAACCTGGGAGGCAGAGGTTGCAGTAAGCTGAGATTGCACCACTACACTCAAGCCTGGGTAACAAGAGCAAGACTCTGTCTCAAAAAAAAAAAAAAAAATTCTGTCTCTAAGAACAAACAATTAAAAAAAAAAAGACACCCTGTTATAAGAGACATATAAGGAAATTGTAGACTGGGCATTGTGGCTCACACCTATAATTCCAGCACTTCAGGAGGCCAAGGCATAAAGATCACTTGAGGCCAGCAGTTCAAGACCTGGGCAACATACTAAGAATTAGTCTTTTTCTTTCTTTCTTTCTTTCCTTCCCTCCTTCCTTCCTTCACTTGAGGCCAGGAGTTCAAGACCAGCCTGGGCAACATAGTGAGAACTAGTCTTTTTCTTTCTTTCTTTTCTCCTTTTTCCTTTTTCCTTTCCTTTCCTTCCTTTCTCTTTCTTTCTTTCTTTATTTCTGACACAGGGTCTCTGTTGCCCAGGCTGGAGTGCAGTAGTGCAATCATGGCCCACTGCAGCCTCAACTTCCCAGTTCAAAGTGATTCTCCCACCTCAGACTCCCAGGTAACTGGTACTACAGGCATGTGCCACCAAGTCTGGCTAATTTTTATTTATTTATTTTTTTATTTTGTAGAGACAGGGTTTTCCCATGTTGCAC
The DNA here is from genome assembly GCA_963573385.1 of Cacajao melanocephalus. Classification (NCBI taxonomy): domain Eukaryota; kingdom Metazoa; phylum Chordata; class Mammalia; order Primates; family Pitheciidae; genus Cacajao; species Cacajao melanocephalus. Next base: position 16,001 of record CAUYLG010057391.1, read on the forward strand.
AGGCTGTTCTCAAACTTCTGGGCTGAAGTAATCACCTGCCTCAGCCTCCCAAAGTGCTGGTATTACAGATGTGAACCACCATGTCTGGTCCCATTTTTTATTAAAAATTTATACTATAAGCCTGTAAGATCAAAAAGAAAAAAATTTACACTAAAATTTATTTATTTTTCTTTCTTTTTTTTTTTTCATATAAAGATGGGGTTTCACCATGTTGGTCAGGCTGATATTGAACTCCCTACCTCAGGTGATCCGCCCACCTTGGCCTCCAAAGTGCTTGGATTACAGGCGTAAGCCACCATGCCTGGCCTAAAATTTATTTTTTTTCAGTCCCAGCATGGTGGCTCACATGACAGCCCTTTAATCCCAGCACTTTTAGAGGCTAAGGCAGGGAGATCACTTGAGTCCAGGAGTTTGAGATCAGCCTGGGCAACATAGTAAGACCTCATCTCTACAAAAAATAAACACAATTAGCAAGGTGTAGTGGTGCATACCTGTAGTCCCAGCTACTCAGGAGGCTGAGGTGGAAGGATCTCTTGAACGTGGGAGGCTGAAGATGCAGTGAGCCAAGATTTCACCCCTGCACTACAGCGTGGGTGACATAGCAAGACTCTTTCTCATAAAAATAAATAAATAAAAAGGGCATTACCATTGATAAGAGTCAATTCACTAAGAAGACATAACAATGATAAACATGTATGCACCAGACAAAAGATCCCCAAAATATATGAAGATAACATTGACAGAATTAAGGAGAAAAAATATAGACTTCTACAATAATAGTTGGAAACTTCAATACCCTACTTTCAATAATAGGACAATCAGACAGAAGAACCATAAGGAAATAGAGGGCCTGAACAGCACTATAAGTAAATTGGACCAGCCAGGCAAGGTGGCTCACACCTGTAATCCCAGCACTTTGGGAGGCCGAGGAAGGTGGATCACGTGAGGTCAGGAGTTCGAGACCAACCTGGCCAACATGGTAAAACCTCATCTCTACTAAAAATACAAAAATTAGCTGGGTGTGGTGGTGCACTCCTGTAATCCCAGCTACTCAGGAGGCTCAAGCAGGAGAATTGTGTGAACCCAGGACACAGAGGCTCCAGTAAGCTGAGATTGAGCCACTGCACTCCAGCCTGGGCAGCAGAGCAAGAATCCAAAATCAGGAAGTGTAAGTCCTCCAGCTTTGTTCTTTTTAAAATTGTTTTGGCTATTCAGAATCCTTTCAGATTCCATATGAACTTTAGGATGGGCTTTTCCATTTCTGCAAAAATGCATTGAGGTTTTGATAGGGATTACATTGTGTCTGCAGATCACTTTGGGCAATAGTAACATCTTAACAATATTATCTTCTAATCCATCACATAGGATGTCTCTTTCCTTTTACATATTTATTCTTTAACTTTAATTTTATAACAATTTGTATGACTCCCTTCAGCATTTCTTGCAGGACCAGTCTAGTGGTAATGAATTCCCTCAGCTTTTGTTTTTCTGTAAACGTCTTAATTTCTCCTTCACTTTTTTTTTTTTTTTTTTGAGACAGAGTCTTGCTCTGTTGCCTAGGCTGGAATGCAGTAGCATGATCTTGGCTCATTGCAACCTCCACCTCCTGGGTTCAAGCAATTGTCTTGCCTCAACCTCCCGTGTAGCTGGGATTACAGATGTGTGCCACCATGCCCAGCTAATTTTTGTATTTTTAGTAGAGATAGGGTTTCACCATGTTGGCCAGAGTGGTCTCGAACTCCTGACCTCAAGTGATCTGCCCACCTTGGCCTCCCAAAATGCTGGGATTACAGGTGTGAGCTACCACACCCAGCCTCTCCCATACTTTTGAAAGACAATTTGCTAGATATAAGATTCTTGGTTGACAGTTATTTTTCTTTAAGCACTTTAAATTTATCACCCCACTGCCTGCTATCCTTAAAAGTTTCTTTGAGAAATCTGCTGATAATCTTATTAAAGAGCCCTTAAATATGATGAATCATTTCTCTCTTCACACTTTCAAGATTCTCTCTCTGTTTTTTGGCTTTTGAAAGTATTTTATTTTATTTTATTTTATTTTATTTTATTTTATTTTTATTTTTGAGATGGAATCTCTCTCTATTGCCCAGGCTGGAGTGCAGTGGCATGATCCCCTCACTGCAACCTCTGCCTCCTTAGTTCAAGTGGTTCTCCTGCCTCTGCCTTCTGATTAGCTGGGACTACAGAGGTACATGCCACCACACCCAGCTAATTTTAGTATTTTTAGTAGAGACAGGTTTTTACCATGTTGGCCAGGCTGGTCTTGAATTCCTACCCTCAAGTGATCTGCCTGCCTTGGCCTCCCAAAGTGGTGGCTCATGCCTGGCCTATTTTATTTATTTTTTATAGAGATAGTGTCTTGCTCTGTCACTCAGGCTGGAGTACAGTAGCATGATGTCAGCTCAAGCTGATTTCTTGGGCTCAAGCAATCCTCCTGCCTCAGCCCCCTGAGTAGCTGGGACTACAGGTACTTGCCACCACACATGGCTAATTTTTGTATTTTTAGAAGTGGGGTTTTCCCAGGCTTTTTTTTTTTTCTAGTGTCATGACTCGGATCAAGATGGCTTTTAAAAGTTTAATTATGGCTGGGTGCAGTGGCTCACACCTGTAATCCCAGCACTTTGGGAGGCCGAGGAGGGTGGATTGCTTGAGCCCAGGAACTTGAGACCAGCCTGGGCAACATGGTAAAACCCCATCTCTACCCACCCTCAAAGAACAAATTTAGCCAAGCATGCTGATGCATTCCTGTAGTCCTAGCTACTTGGGTACCTGAGGTGAGAGGATCTCTTGAGCCTGGGAGATGGAGGTTGCAGTGAGCCAAGATCATACCACTGTACTTCAGCCTGGGCGGCAGGATGAGGCTGTCTCAAAAAGAAAAAAAAAAGAGTTTAATTATGTGTCAGTGTGGGTCTCTTTGATTTCATCTCACTTGTGTTAGAGGCATTTGAACCACAGCAAGTCCATCTTGAATAGAGGCTGAGTAAAATAAGGCTGAGACCTACTGGGCTGCATTCTCAGACAGTTGTGTTCCTCAGATTTGGTAATTTCCATTGTCCTATCTTCAAGTTCACAGATTCTTTTCTCTGTTCAATTTGCTTTGAATCCCTCCAGTGTATTTTTTACTTATTATACTTTTCAGCTCCAGAATTATTTTTTGGTTTCTTTGCAGGTTTTCTATCTCTTTACTGATACTACTGATAGAGACAGGAGACAGCCATATGCCACACCAGTCTTGTGCACAGGGTACTTGCCTAAACATGCCCACGGTGAAAAATTCCATCCCTTAACACATGTACAGTAAGGGAAATCAATGTAGAGTGGCTCAGACTAAGGGCCCGCATGCGCACTAAAAGAATGGGGTGGAGCCACCAGGAATTCGCTCCTTATGCAGGAAAAGGAGCTTGGCCTCTTCAGCTCACATGTGTTGACTTGGTATTCAATCCCTGAGGTGGGAGCCTGTTGGCAGGATCCTCTCTTTTTTGCTAAGAGCTTTCTTTTAATAAATTCCACTCTATTCACCTTCCAATGTGTCTGTGTGCCTAATTTTTCCTAGTTGTGAAACAAGAACTCGGATTTTAGTGGAGCTAAAGAGCAAAAAATCTTGCATCATTTTGGTAGCCCATACAGGGACACGAGGAGGGGAGGGTAAAATGCAAACCAAAAAAATATGTTTCCCTTTCCTTTCCACAGCTTCTTGTCCTCAGACTTCTGAGGATAGAGGAAACTGCTCCCCCTCACCCCATCACTCTCAGAGGTGGGGAATGTCAGCCTTGGTCCAACCCAGGCTTTTCTATGGCATTTTCCTTCTTCTTGCAGGACTGTGATGGCACCTATCTTTTCTTTCACAATATTGGGGGTGTTCTATCCCCACCCCAATGGCTGCAGGTGCATGCATGGGATTGACAACAAGTGGTGGCTCCCTGCCCTCTGCCTCTCCCAGCTGGGGCTGGGGCTCATGGCCCAAGGGCCCTGTGCAACTGGCTGAAGCTGACTGGCCAGCGTTCCAGGGACCATGGAGTCTTCCCCTCCTCGGGGTGAGGGTTCCGGCTCAGTCTGAACCCCAGGGTAGAAACGGCAATTAAAACTTTCTCTGTTGGAAAAACTCATTTGCATAAGAATAAGAGGTTTGTTCCCCAGGCATCTTTTTCTTTTCTCCATCCTGTCAGCAGTTACCACAGCCCTGCATTTAAGCTGCTTTTCTTTTCCTTTTCTCCACCAGGTCAGGAGTTGGTAGGCTGGTGCAAAAGTAGTTGCAGTTTTTGCAATTACTTAGAATGGCGAAGACTGTGATTGCTCTTGCACCAACCTAATAACACAGCCCTGCAAGTAGAGGGGGGCTTCTCTATGCCAGAGGCTTTTTTACTTTTAGAAGATGTTTTACTAGGCCAGGATCCCAACTCACAAAACACCCTCTTCTATCCTTTGTTGGAGAAGGACTCAATTCCAGTTTCACCTTAGCATTCAGCTTATGATAAGGAGTCCATGCAATACCCTGGGATGGTTGTTTTGTCCCAAACTCAATTCCAAGCTTCTGGTCAAAGTCCTAGGAAAGAAAACTGGATCTGAGGGATCCAGAGGCACATGATAACAGAAGTTAAAAGACACAGCGCCGGTAAGCATGACTAATTACTGCCAATTAAACCAAGCCTCTTGTTTCGTAGATAAAGGTCATGCTAGTATCCATGGCATAAATGAGGTCTAGGGAATGGAAAGGCTATTGACAGCAGAGGAGACAGGGCATATATAAGTAAGAGCAGATAATCCCACTCCCTCCCCTCCCCCATTAACATGGGTGAAAGCCACTTTGACACCCAGAGGCAGCACCCTGTCATGGTTGCTGGGACTCAGGGATATAAGGACAAAAGAAAGAGGGATGCCTTGCTTTCTCTCCCTCACGTACACCAGGTATTCGCTAGGAAGAGAAGGGTACCAGGGATGCCTTGCTCTCCTCTTTCTAGATGAGTAGCCATTCATCTTTTGAATGCATCCTGAGTCCTGGGGCTCCTTTGAATAAATGCCTTCTTATTCCTTTCTCCTCCTCTGTCCTCTCTTTACAGATGGGTGGTTGTGTCCCCATGCTGCAGGATGCTCTCCTGGGATATATCCACCAAACTGGGAGAAGTTAATTTCCCAACCCTTAAACTGGTTGGCTTGGGATTGAGCTCAGTGGGGAGGGAACCCAGAAGCTTGACATGTCAACAAAAGGGTAGGAGTTTTTTTTTTGTTGTTGTTGTTTCTTTAACCAGTCAGGATTTTGGCCTCCCTCTCCCTATATAAACCGGAAAGGGAATAATAGGATCACTGTTTATATTATCTGTAAAGTTTTAATTAATAAAAAAGGATTTGTAAGGTCGGTCTTAAGCTGTAGCCAATCTGGTGTGCTCTGCATGTCTCTCTGTATGGTTCTGTCAGAAAGAGGGGTACCTTAGGATGGGATGCAGGTCTAGGACTCCATAAGCCTGCTGTTAAAGCCAGCTCACCAAACTTGTCAGTGCAAATTTTGCTGCAGCCCTCTATAATTCCTACAACATAGTAAGACCTTGTCTCTACAAAAAATAAAAAATTGGCTGCAGTCCCAGCTACCTGGGAAACTGATGAGAGAGATCGCTTGAATCCAGAAGGTTGAGGCTGCAGTGCCAGCCTGGGCAACAGAGCGAGACTCCATCTAAAATAAAAAATAAAACACCCAAAAAAAAAAAAAAAAAAAAAAGGCACAGTTGGGCACAGTGGCTCAAGCCTGTAATCTGAGCACTTTGGGAGGCTAAAATGAGCAGATCACTTGAGGCCAGGAGTTCTAGACCATCCTGGGCAACATAACGAAACCTTGTCTCTACTAAAAATACAAAAATTATTGGGTGTGGTGGTGGATGCCTATAATCCCAGCTACTCAGGAGGCTGAGGCAGGAGAATCGTTTGAACCAAACAAGCGGAGATTTCAGTGAGCAGAGATTACACCACTGCACTCCAGCCTGGGCGACAAAAATTTTTTGAGATGGAGTCTTGCTCTGTCACCCAGGCTGGAGTGCAGTGGCATGATCTCAGCTCACTGCAACCTCCGCTTCCTGGGTTCAAGTGATTTTCAGCTAATTTTTGTATTTTTAGTAGAGACGGAGTTTTACCACATTGGCCAGGCTGGTCTTGAACTCCTGACCTCAAATGATCCACCCACTTTGGCCTCCCAGAGTGCTGGGTTACAGGCATGAGCCACTGCACCCAGTCCCCACAAAAAGGATTTTCTTAAAAAGCACTCAGCTTAATTAAAAGTGGATATCCGTCTGGCCCTGGGCCCTAAAGCCGCCGAGATGGTGATGCCTAAGAAAAAACAGATTGCCATTTATGAGCTCCTTTTTAAGGAGGGAGTCATGGTGGCCAAGAAGGACGTCCATATGCCTAAGCACCCGGAGCTGGCAGACAAGAATGTGCCCAACCTTCATATCATGAAGGCCATGCAGTCTCTCAAGTCCTGAGGCTATGTGAAGGAACAGTTTGCCTGGAGACGTTTCTACCGGTGCCTTACCAATGAGGGTATCCAGTATCTCCGTGATTACCTTCATCTGCCCCGAGAGATTGTGCCTGCCACCCCACACCAAAGCTGTCCAGTGACTGGCAGGCCTCAGCCTAAAGGTATGAAAGGTGAGTGACCTGCAAGACACACAAGAGGAGAAGCCAACAGAGACACCTACAGACAGAGTGCTGTGCTCCCTGGTGCTGACAAGAAAGTCGAAGCTGGGGGTGGGTCAGCAACCAAATTCCAGTTTAGCGGTGGATTTGGTCATGGACGTGGTCAGCCACCTCAGTAAATTGGAGAGGATGATTTTGCATTGAATAAACTTATAGCCAAAAAAACTTTTAAAAAAGTAGGGGCAGGGTGGGGAGTGGATATCCTGGCCGAGTACAGTGACTTACGCCTGCAATCCAGCCCTTTGGGAGGTTGAGGTGGGCAGATCACCTGAGGTCATGAGTTTAAGACTAGCCTGGCCAACATAGTGAAACTCCATCTCTTCTAAAAATACAAAAAAAATTTAGCTGGGTGTGGTAGCACACACCTGTAGTCCCAGCTACTTGGGAAGCTGAGGCAGGAGAATCGCTTGACCCTGGGAGACAGAGGTTGCAGTGAGCCAAGATCACACCATTGCACTCCAGCCTGGGCAACAGAGCAAGACTCTGTCTCAAAAACAACAAAAAAAGTGGATATCCAAGTTATAGGTGTATATATACAAATATATATACATACATATATACATATATATACACACACATATTTGTACATATACATATATACAAATATATATACAAATATGTATATATATATACACAAATATATATATACACAAATATATATATATATACACACAAATATATATACATATATATATATATATATATAATTTTTTTTTTTAAAGATGAGGTTTCACCATGTTGGTCAGGCTGGTCTCGAACTCCTGACTTCAGGTGATCCACCTGCCTTGGCTTCCCAAAGTGCTGGGATTATAGGTGTGAGCCACCACGCCCAGTGTTATAGGTATA
>CAUYLG010057392.1:0-18828 GCA_963573385.1 Cacajao melanocephalus
ATACACTGCTAGCCAGACTAATAAAGAAGAAAAGAGAGAAGAATCAAATAGATGCAATAAAAAATGATGAAGGGGATATCACAGCTATCCCATAGAAATACAAACTACCATCAGAGAATACTATAAACACCTCTATGCAAATAAACCAGATAATCTAGAAGAAATAGATAAATTCCTGGACACTTACACCCTCCCAAGAGTAAACCAGGAAGAAGTCAAACCCCTGAATAGACCAATAACAAGGTCTGAAATTGAGGCAGCAATTAATAGCCTACCACCCAAAACAAGTCCAGGACCAGATGGGTCACAGCTGAGTTCTACCAGAGGTACAAAGAGGAGCTGGTACCATTTGAAACTATTTCAAACAATAGAAAAAGAGGGAATCCTCGCTAACTCATTTTATGAGACCAAAATCATCCTGATACCAAAACCTGGCAGAGATGTAACAAAAAAAAGAAAATTTTAGCCAATATCCATGATGAACACCAACATGAAAATCTTCAATAAGATACTGGCAAAGTGAATTCAACAGCATATCAAAAAGCTTATCAATCACAATCAAGTTGGCTTCATCCCTGGGATGCAAGGCTGATTCAACATACACAAATCAATAAATATAATACATCACATAAACAGAACCAATGACAAAAACCACATGATCATCTCAAAATATGCAGAGAAGGCCTTCGCAAAAATTCAGCAGCTCTTTGTGCTAAAATCTCTCAATAAACTAGGTATCAATGGAACATATCTCAAAATAATAAGAGCTATTTATGACAAACCCACAACCAATATCATACTAAATGGGCAAAAACTGGAAGCATTGCCTTTGAAAATCATCACAAGACAAAGATACCCTCTCTCACCACTCCTATTCAACGTGGTACTGGAAGTTCTGGCCAGGGCAATCAGGCAAGAAAAAGAAATAAGGGTATTCGATTAGGAAAAGAGGAAGTCAAATTGTCTCTATTTTCAGATGACATGACTATATATTTAGAAGACTCCATTGTCTCAGCCTAAAATCTCCTTAAGCTAATAAGCAACTTCAGCAAAGTCTCAGAATACAAAATCAATGTGCAAAAATCACAAGTATTCCTGTACACCAATAACAGACAAACAGAGAGCCAAATCATGAGTGAACTCCCATTCACAATTGCTACAAAGAGAATAAAATATCTAAGAATACAACTAACAAGGGATGTGAAGGACCTCTTCAAGGAGAACTACAAACCACTGCTCAAGGAAATAAGAGAGGACACAGACAGATAGAAAAATATTCCATGCTCATGGTTAGGAAGAATCAGTATCTTGAAAATGGCCATACTGCCCAAAGTAATCAATGCTATCCCCCATCAAGCTACTATTGACTTTCTTCTCAGAATTGGAAAAAATACACCTTAAATTTCATATGGAACCAAAAAACAGGCAGCATAGCAAAGACAATACTGAGCAAAAAAAAAAAAAAAAAAAAAAACTGGCAGCATCACACTACCTTACTTCAAGCTATGATATACTACAAGGCTACCGTAATCAAAACAGCATGGTACTGGTACCAAAACAGAGATATATAGACCAATGGAACAGAACAGAGGCCTCATAAATAACGCCACACATCTACAACCATCTGATCTTTGACAAACCTGACAAAAACAAGCAATGGGAAAAGGATTCCCTATTTAATGGGAAAACTGGCTAGCCATAAGCAGAAAGCTGAAACTGGATCCCTTCCTTACACATTATACAAAAATTAATTCAAGATTGATTAAAGATTAAAATATAACATCTAACACCATAAAAACCCTAGAAGAAAACCTAGGCAATACCATTTAGGACATAGGTGTGGGCAAAGATTTCATGACTAAAACACCAAAAGTAACGGCAACAAAAGCCAAAATTGACAAAAGGGATCTAATTAAACTAAAGAGCTTCTGCACAGCAAAAGAAACCACCATTAGAATGAACTGGCAACCAACAGACAGGGAAAAATTTCTGCAATCTACTCATCTGACAAAGGGCTAATATCCAGAATGTACAAGAAACTTAAACAAATGTACAAGAAAAAATCAACCCCATCGAAAAGTGGATGAAGGATATAAACAGACACTTCTCAAAAGAAGACATTTATACAGCCAACAAACATGAAAAAAAGCTCACCATCACTGGTCGTTAGAGAAATGCAAATCAAAACCACATTGAAATACCATTTCACACCAGTTAGAATGTGATCATTAAAAAATCAGGAGACAACAGATGCTGGTGAGGATGTGGAGAAATAGGAACACTTTTACACCATTGGTGGGAGTGTAAATTAGTTCAACCATTGTGGAAGACAGTGTGGTGATTCCTCAAGGATCTAGAAATAGAAATATCATTTGACCCAGCAATCCCATTACTGGGTATATACCTAAAGGATTATAAATCATTATATTATAAAGACATATGCACATGTATGTTTATTGCAGCACTGTTCACAATAGCTTGGAACCAACCCAAATGCCCATCAATCATAGACTGGATAAAGAAAATGTGGCACATTCCATGGTGTATGGAATACTATGCAGCCGTAAAAAAGAATGAGTTCATGTTGTTTGCAGGGACATGGGTGAAACTGGAAACCATCATTCTCAGCAAACTGACACAAGAACAGCAAACCAAACACCACATATTCTCACTCATAAGCGGGTGTTGAACAATGAGAACACACAGACACAGAGAGGGGAACATCACACACTGGGGCCTGGGGGGTGGGAGGCTAGGGGAGGAATAGCAGGGGGTGCGGGGATTGGGGAGGGATAGCATTAGGAGAAATACCTAATGTAGATGACAGGGCGATGGATGCAGCAAACCACCACCATGGCACGTGTATACCTATGTAACAAACCTGTACGATCTGCACATGTACCCCAGAACTTAAAGTATAATAAACAAATTTTTAAAAATAGCAAAGACTTAGAACCAAATGCCAATCAATGTTAGACTGGATAAAGAAAATGTGGCACATACACACCATGGAATACTATGCAGCCATAAAAAAGGATGAGTTCATGTCCTTTGCAGGGACATGGATGAACCTGGAAACCATCATTCTCAGCAAACTAACACAGGAACAGAAAACCAAACACCATATGTTCTCACTCATAAGTCGGTGTTTAACAATGAGAACATATGGACACAGGAAGGGGAACATCACACACCAGGGTCTGTTGGAAGGTCAGGAGCTAGGGGAGGGATAACAGAGGGGTGGGGGGCTGGGGGGGGATAGCATTAGGAGAAATACCTAATGTAGATGACAAGTTGATAGATGAAGCAAACCACTATGGCATGTGTTTTCCTATGTAACAAACCTGCATGATCTGCACATGTACCCTAGAACTTAATGGCTAATAAAAAAAAAAAAAAAAAAAACAGAAAAACAACAAATGTTGTCATAGATATGAAGAAATTGGAAACTTTGTGCATTGCTGGTGAAAATATAAAGAGGTACAGCCACTGTGGAAAACAATATGATGGTTCCTAAAAAATAGAATTAACATTCATTCTAGCAATTCCACTTCTAGGTATATACACAAATGAATTGAAAGCGGAGACTCAAACAGATATTCATTTACCGACATTCACAGCACCATTACTCACAATAGCCAAAGAGCAGAAGCAATCAAGTGTCCCTAGATTGATGAAAAGATAAGCATGTTATATGCATACACTAGAATATTATTTAGCCTTAAAAAGGAATGAAATTCTGTCACAACATTGATGAACCTTGAAGATCTTATGCTAAGCAAAATAAGCCAGTTACAAAAGGTCAAATATTGTATGATTATACTTACATAAGGTGCCTAGAGTCAGAAAGTAAAATAGTGGTTACCAGGAGTACAGGAAAGGGATAATGGGGAGTTTTGGTTTAATGAGTACATAGCTTATTCAGGTTGACATGATGAAAAAGTTCTGGCAATGGATAACATTGCTAATTACACAACAGTGTGAATGTTCTTCATGTCACTGAGCTGTACACATAAACATGGCTAAAATTGTAAATTGTATGTTATGTATATTTTACACGTTAAAAATATAAAATTAAAATTATTTATTGAAGGAATTGAATGAATGGGTTTTCTCTTTTTGTTTCGGTTGTAAGGAATTTTAATATTAAATGTAATAACTGCTCTCTTCTTTTCATAATTGTGGGGATTTCTTTTAATGATCTTTCTAGACAAAGCATTCATTGTAAGGTGCCTCAAATCTTTCTGGTAAGCAGATAACAATATAGATTTGTTAAATGTGAAGGAAAACAAGAGGAAATAAAGCCTCCTGGTCTCACCCCTGTGAGTTAGTTACTTACTGCTGAAATTCCAAGGGCCTTAGTTCACATTTCCGTTATGTCACTTAATACGTTTTATCATAATTTGCTTATTTTTTAAATTTTTATTTATTTTTTTAGAGATTGAGTCTCGCTCTGTCACCGAGGCTGGAGTGCAGTGATGCGATCTAGGCTCACTGCAACCCCCACCTCCCTGGTTCCAGCGATTCTCACGGCTCAGCCTCCTGAGTAGATGGGATTATAGGTGTGCACCACCGCACCTGGCTAATTTTTTGTAATTTTAGTAGAGACAGGGTTTTGCTATATTGGCCAGACTGGTCTTGAACTCCTGGCCTCAAGTGATCCATCTGCCTCGGCCTCCCAAAGTTCTGGGATTACAAGTGTGAGCCACAATGTCCAGCCATAATTTGCTCCTTTCTCTCATTTTTCTCAATCTATGTGCTAATGGCAGACTATGTCTTAATCAATTATCTTTCACCCAAGTTTAGCAAATTGACTGTATCATCAGTAATTATTAAGGAGTGCTTCTTATTCTGTGATACAAGGGTTCTACAATAGAATGGTAGTTGACAGAACCATTTTTGAAGAACAGCAGTCAAGGGAGACACTATTAATTTCAGGTAAGAGGTGAGGTTAACTGCAAGGAAAAGGGGAGCAGGCCTGGGGCCAGGGATTTGAAGTGTATGCCATGTCTTCAAAGTAATTCTTACTTTCTGTGCCATCTGCTTCCAGTTGCTCTTCTCCAGGTTTCTGTTTAAATTTCATGTTTCCAAAGTGCATGATGGCCCCAGTGAGTTTATAGCATCCATACTTCTCGTCAGGAAGAAAGCCCAAGATGTCCATCGCTCGCTGTAAAAGAGAAACAGATGGCCTTGTCTTCATTTGCCTAATGGCTGCAGTGTGCACCTCACCCCCGCTGTGTTACACCTCAGGCTGTGGGCTGAAGGGAATGAGACAGACAGCTTTGTTCAAAGCAATGCAAATCAGCCCCGTTGGCACTTGGTCACCCACAGTCTGCTCATTCCTTTAAAAGAGAATTAGGAAGGCACAAGAGTAGGCTTGTTTAGTTCCCAGTAGTTTCATAACTTTCCTTCAATGCCCTACCCCTCTCTTGTTCCTTCCTGCAACAGATCACTTACTGGCTATGTGAGGTCAATTATTTTGCCTTTCGTGGTTATGTCAGAAAGCCATATCTCCTGGGTTGCTTATTTCTGTGGTCCCATATGTTCTCCTGACTTTATTCCAGAGCAGACACATTTCAAAGACTGGTGAAAGGAAATGTTTAAGAAAAGCCACCTCCCCATAAAACTGCAGCCTAAGAATCCACTGCAAAAGATGTGCATTCTCATACTCTCCAGGAGGGGAAAAATTGGTACAATCTTTCTGTGGTTAATTTAGAATGTGTACCAAGAGACTATAAAAAAATGCATAATCCTTAGTGTTTTCACATCTAGGAATTTAGCATAAGGTGAATCTGGTATACAGAAAAAGTGTTTAGCTACAAAGATATTCACCTCAGTGAGGGTGAAAACACAAACCGAAAAACCTTGAGTCTAACACTAGGAGAATAGCTTAATAAACAACAGGACCGATGCCTGATGGAATCTTGAGTTTCCACTTAAATGTTTACAAAGAGTTCCTAATGATACTTGAAACGCTTAAACGATTAAACTGAGAAAGCAAATTCTATATGCCAAATGTATATGCAGCATAATTACAGTCTTTGGTAAGAAAACAAAAAACACTAACATGACCATACAAAAGCAGCTGCAAATAGATACAAACAGAATAAAGACTATAAAGCTATACATAAAATAAAAGAGATGTTTGCCATTGAGTTGAAATATCTTTCTACTTTTTTATAACTTCCAAGTTACGATATTGGCAACGTGCAGTTTTCTCGTAAGTAAGCGAACTTTGAACAGAGGCTGCCCTACACCCTAGCAGAAGCAAGGCCGTTTCTCCGGATCCCCGAGGAACAGAACTCTAAAATGCTGTCTTTCATTTCTCATTGCCATTACCAGACTTTGCTTTGACAAATAACAAGCCTTACTTCTGTGGCCAGCAATTCTTCGGCATCATCCAAGCTCTCCACAGCAACTACTCCACAGGAGCAAAAGTGAAAGTCTGAGGGATCTGCAGACACCAGGAGCATGTCTATAGTGGGAAAACCATTCATTAAACAGCTTAAAGAAATCCGCAAGGCCTTAGAAAATAATTGAACAATATTCACAGTTTACTCTTACAGCTTATATCATACTTGTAAACAAACTAAAATAAAATCCATATTTTAGAGCCAAACGTCTACAGTCAATGTCTGCCCTCTATTAACTTGTCAGTCATGTATTAATGCCTCCCAAGAGACGACAGGCTGGCAAAATCCAAAAGCAGATTCAATTGCAGCAGTTTCAATTGGTGCAAAAAAACAAAAACAAAACCAGATACTGTGTGTTGGCAAAACTTTGAAAACAGGATTTTGGCCTAGATTTATGGCTAAGGGCTGGAGGACAAACGTATTTTGTCAAATTACAAGTAGAATAGACCTGAGCTTCAAAAGCTAGGAAGCAGCCAGACGCTGGGGTCAGCGCTCAGGGAACATTCGCAGGGAAACCCTGTCACATCACATCCTCGCTATTAGGGAGCTGAGTCTGTCTTTCAAGGGATCCATAAATCAGCTGCTCTGTTCAATGCGGCACCCTGATACGTCTAGGAGTCCTGACATGATTCACTTAGTCAGGAAACATAATGCAGGCCGAAGCAGAGGCAGGCTGTCAGCCGCACATCATCAACTGACTTGGCAGAATCACATTAACCTCTCACTGCTCAACACTTGCTCCCACTGAAGTTTTTCTGAGCTGATCTTATTTTTCTATTTATTGCTCAATGAAGTGAAAATTGGTTGTCTTAAACCCCAAATCTCAGAAACGAAGAAATCGGGCTACATAAATGTTCATAGCAGCTTTGTCAGAAAACAAGTCAAATGTCCATCTGCAGTTGAATGGGTTAACAAACTGTTGTATATCCATACAGTGGATTGTTATTCAGCAAACGAAGGAATGAACTATGAATACATGCTGGAAATGAAGAATTTTAAAATAATTATGCTGAGTGAAATAAGCCTGACAAGAAGAATATGTACTTTATGATTTTGTCTTTAAACATTCTAGAAAATGCAAACTAATCTATGGTGACAGGAAGCATATTAGTGGTTGCTTAGGGCCTGAGGCTGGGAGAGAAGGACTCCAACAAGTGAGAAGGGTCAGGGTGGAGGTATTATAAAAGATTCAAGGACACTTTTGAAAGTATACATGCATTATCTTGATTGTGGTGATGGTTTCATACACATGCATATATATGTTAACATTTATCTGTTACATACTTAAAACATGTGCAGTGTACTTTAGGTGATAAGTACATCAATAAATTTGTTTTATAAAACTTTAAAAATAAAAAGAAACTGGCCTAGCTTAAATCAAGTGGAAGGTGAATATACGTATTTCAATTAAAATATCCTTTAAAAATTTCTAAAGTTTTTGTTTTTAAAGCCATTTTTATTTTTTAAATTGACAATTTAAAATGGTATATATTTTTGGTGTACAGCATGATCTTTTGATATATGTATACATTGTGGAACGGCTTATTCTGGCTAAATAATGTATCCATCACTTCACATACTTTTTTTTTTTGCGGTGAGAATATTTAAAATCTACTCTGTTAGCCATTTCAAGTATATAATATATTGTCATTAACCATAATCACTATATTGTACAATAGCTCTTCTGAAATTATTCAACTTTTTAAGATTCTACATGAGTGAGATCATGTAGTATTTGTCTTTCTGTCCCTGCCTTATTTCACTTAGCCTAACATCCTTCAGGTTCATCCATGTTGCCATACTTGGCAAAAAACAAGATTTTCTTTCTTTCTTTCTTTCCTTCCTTCCTTCCTTCCTTCCTTCCTTCCTTCCCTCCCTCCCTCCCTTTTTCCCTCCTTCCTTCCTTCTTTCTTTTCTTGTTTTCTTTCTTTCTCTTTCTTCCCTTCTTTTGTTGTTTTTCTGAGACAGGGTCTCACTCTGTCACCCAGGCTAATATGCAGTGGGATGATCACAGCTCACTGAAGCCTCAATCTCCCAGGCTCAAGTGATCCTCCCACCTTAGCCTCCCTAGTAGCTGAGACCACAGGTGCATGCCGCCGTGCTCAACTCATTTTTCAATTTTTTGGAGAAACGGGGTCTTGCCACGTTGCCCAGGCTAATCTTGAACTCCTGGGATCAAAGCAATCCTCCCTCCTGGTCCTCCCTAAATGCTGGGATTACAGTCACAAGCTACCATACGCAGTCAAGATTTCTTTCTTTTTTTTTTTTTTTAAGGCACAGTAGTATTCTATTGCGTATATATACCACATCTTCTTTACCCATTCATCCTTCATGGTCACATAGGTGGTTTCCCTATATTGGCAAATGTGAATAATGCTACAGTGAACACGGAAGTACCGATATCTCTTCAGGATACTGAGTTCATGTTTTTGGATGTATTCCCGGTAGTGAGATGACTGGATCATATAGTAGCTCTATTTGTAATTTTTGAGGAATCTTCATCCCATTTTTCATAATGGCTTTAATAATTTACAGTTGGCTCAATGGTGAACAAGGGTTCCCTTTTCTTCACATCCTTGCCAACGGTTTTAACTCTTGACTTCTGATAGTAGCCATTCTAGCAGATGTAAGACAATATCTCATTGCGGTTTTCATTTTGCGTTTCCCTGATGATTATTGATGTCGAGTCCTGTTAGCCATTTGCATATCTTCTTTTGAGAAATGTCTGTCAGGTCCTTTATCCATTTTTTCATCTGGTTTTTTTCTTGCTATAATTGAGTTCTTTATGTATTTTAGATATTAACCCCTTATTGGATGTACAGTTTGCAAATATTTTTTCCCATTCATTCAGTAGATTCTCTCTTGATGATGCATGATTGTTGCACACTTTATGAAGTGTACACTCAGGGTATGAGGCCAAAGGTCAAGGATTCCAAGACAGAAGGAGCGCTGTGTCACTTACCATCACTCCTGGAATTTATACACTAGTTGAATAGCAAGAATAGGTACAATATAAATAGAAAGAAAAAAGTCAAAAAAAAAAAAAAAAGAGGAGAAAAGGGAAGACATATGTAGGACCAGGCTATGCAGATGGCAGTGAGAACTGAGGATTTTGAAAGAGCTCTGTTCAAAAGAACTGAAGAAGTGAGTCTTAGCTATGCCTGGAATAAAGGTCAGATGTAATCGAGAGTAAAGGGGTGATGGGGTGCTCATGGCCATGTAGAGGTCAAATAGGGGCTGGCTCTGGGGCAACAAGTCACCTCGTTCCTTGGTTCCTTCAGAGCGTGGCCAACCTCTCTGCTGTGATTTCCATATCCAATTCTTTTATTGTATGGACAAATTCTCATATTTCAGGATATTTGGACAGCATCCTCATATTGCTAAGATATGCCCTCTTGTATTAAGCCTCAAGATACTCTGAAGCTCTTCTTTGGCAAACATGGATGGTAAGAGTTCCAGATCATCTTTTAAAATGTCCCTTAAAAGAACAGTGGGTGCTAAAACAGGTAGACTGACAATACCCAATTTGGACCACCAGATGTCAGACTTTGCACAGTAATCAATCTCAGCAACTCCCAAAGACTGAAGATAAATGAATTCAGGATAAACATGAATTTTCCATAGCAGCCCAAAGGCATCAGATGCTTCTATTAGTAAACAGAGAGGCTCTGAAAATTATCTTGCAGTCTCTGCTGGTACTCACGTTAGATCTTATGTGTCAATTGCTAGGCAGAAACACATGCCAAGAGTGTTAGATTTGATAGGGCTAATCAATGGAAGACCAAAAAAATTCCCATTCCAGGTTGAGGCGGAGAGAAGTTGGGAAGAATACACGCTGCTTACATAACACCAATTACATCTATGGCAAAAATAATTGTCTAGTTTGCAGAGCTTTCCCCATTTGGTCAAATGAGGAAAGCAGTCAAAACACTGCTAAATTTATACCATACTTAATCTAAGCATAATGGACTGGGAAAATTGTTCCCATCGGTTTGCTAGCCTGGATCTGTAATCTCATCCTACGTCCACTTCTGTGGTAGCATTGTTATCTTCAAAGACTTTCCTCAAATGCAATACCTTGAAAATCAAATCAGTGTGTCATTGTCCCTTTCCAATGACTTCCTAGGCCACTTTAAACTCTCTGCCATGGTCTGCAATGTGCTGCATGATCTGGCCCCTGCCTACTTTACCCTTCGTTACCCTCAGTACTCTGCCACCCACCGTGGCCATTTTGCTATTCCAAGAATAAATCAAATGCATTCCTGCCTCAGGACCTTTGCACTCACTGTTCCCTCCTCCTGGAATTTTATTCCTAGAATCTCTGCCTACTTGCTCCCTTACTCATTGAGGTGTCTGCAAAAATATCGTCTTTTAGGAGAAATTCCCTGACAATTTCATCTAAAATAGAACTATCCACAACCGTACCAAACCCCATTTCTTTCTACCCCCTCTCTGTACTTTATTTTTCTTTATAGGTCTGCTGTATAACCTACAAAGAAATTACATCACAGTTTTTTTTCTATTTTGAGACAGAGTCTCACTCTGTTGCCCAGGCTAGAGTGCAGTGGCACATTCTCGGCTCACTGCAACCTCCACCTCCCGGGTTCAAGTGATTCTCCTGCCTCAGCTTCCTGAGTAGCCAGGATTAAAAGCACCTGCTGCCATGCCTGGCTAAGTTTTATAGTTTTAGTAGAGACTGGTTTTTACCATGTTGGCCAAGCTGGTCTCAAACTCCTGACTTCAAGCAATCTACCTGCCTCATTCTTCCAAAGTGCTAGGATTACAGGCATGAGCCACCATGCCCAGCCTAGATCATATATTCTTATTTGTTGCCTGTCTTCCATACTAGACTGTAAGCTCACAGGGCAGAGGCCTATCTTGTTCACCACTGTACCGCCCATGATGAAAAAGCAATGCCTGGTGTACACATAGCAGCTCCATAATAAATATTTGTTGAATAAATATATGAAATGTATGCCCTTGTCCCACAATTATTTTTTTCATTTTCTGTTTATGGCACTATCATCCTCTTAATCAAATTCCAAAACATGTGGGTATTTTTGGCTCATCACTCTTCCTCATTCCTATATTCAGTCGCTACCAAGACCTGTCTATTCTTCCATGCATCTATCCCTTCCCCCTCACCCTTCCATTCCCAGACACTATCTTAGATCGCTGACTTGTCATCTCATCCTGGGACGTTTGCAATCCCTTCCATCCAAACCTCTGCCTCCACATCATCCTGCCCATCACACCAGCTTCATCATCCCAAACCCTGCCTTCAGTAAATCATGACCTTCTATTGCCTCACCCCCACAACACACTGACACACTAGCTCTGCCAGCTCCCTGAGTCCAGATACCATCAGAATACAATCACCATATTCCTCTATGCAAACCATCTCCGTCAGTCGAGCTGCTCTCTCTGTTCCCTGCTCCTGCTTTGCCTTTTCCTGACGTTATGTACACTCTTCCTCCTACCAGAAGTAGCCTCCACTCTTCACTTTGTGTGACTGAATCCCCTTCCCATTCTTCATATCCCACCCTAAATTCCCCTTCTTTATAAAACTCCTTGATCCAGACACGGTGGTTCACACCTGTAATCCCAGCACTTTGGGAGGCCAAGGTGGGAGGATTTCTTGAGGCCAGGAGTTTGAGACCAGCCTAGCCAACATGGTGAAACTCCATCTCTATTTAAAAAAAAAAAAGAAAAAAAGAGAGAAAACTCGCATTGACCACCACACACTATGATGCTAGCTCCCTCCCTGGGTCTCTTGTCTATACCACACAAGGAGCTCTAATGAAGACCTTCAATTAATGCTTTTACACACATACATATGCACACACTCACTCACTCACCTCTGCTGGGCATCCTACCCACTTTCAGACACTCTTCTTCCTTTTGCTACCAAACGGAAAAATAAATGTTACCATTTACTGTCTGTCCATGTAAAATTATTGAACACTAGTTCTATAATTGGTTCAATTCCCTAAGTTTTAAGGATGGATATTCTGAGGTCTAACGAGGCTAAGACACTCACTGAATAACACTTCTTCATTCCCCAAATATGATTTCTTTCCCTTGTTTTGGAATAACCCTACTCTCCAGAATCTTATACTTACCACAGAGCTCTTTTTGTCCAGATAGAATTTGATAGAATATGTGATAGTTCCTCTCTCCAGGCTGCTGGAAAATCACCCTGGACTTTTCAAGCAAATCTGGATGATGAGAAATGAATAAAGATTCATACTTAGGTGTTCTTGCAAAACACAGAAGAAAAGTAATCAAGCTGAGTGCAGCGGCTCACAGCTGTAATCCCAGCATTTTGGGAGGCCAAGGCAGGAGGATCACTTGGGGCCAGGAATTTGAAATCAGCATATACAACATAGTAAGACTCCATTTTTACAAAGAAAAATTTTAAAAATTAGCTGGGCATGATGGCACATGCCTGTAGCCCCAGTTACTTGAGAGGCTGAGGTAGAGGATTGCTTGAGCCCAGGAGTTTGAGGCTGCAGTGAGCCATGATCATGCCACTGCACTCCAGCCTGAACAATAGTGAGACCCTTGAAAGAAAGAGGAAGGAAGGAAGGAAGGAAGGAAACGAAGAAAAGAAAAAAAAATAATCAGATAGTGCAATGACTACTTACAGATATCAATGTCTAGAGATGACAGCATGCCTCTGGCACCAAAGTGCAACCTGATGAATTTGCCCTAGAGTGAACACAGAATACAGTCTCCTATTCAAATTTCCCAAATACTTGCAATGGCTTCATTATATGTAACTCTCAAAACGGCTACTTCCCCAAAAGAAATAATAAAGAAAGAAAAATGCAACGTGGGTTTGAGATGAGATAGCACCAGCTAATCTCTGGAGGAAGCCAGAATAAGTGTCAGGACTAGCTGTGGTTCTGGTTTCTAGCCCCAGATCTGCTGATTGCTACCTGTGTGTTTTTGTGGGCACTGTGAATTGTGAAATCTCTCTGGGTCTCACTGTTCTGATCTAAAGATGAGAAAAATATTTCCTCAGCATATATGTTTATTCATTCAACAAACATCTACTGAGCACCTACTAAAATCCAGGAAACCTTCCAGGCATTGGAGATACCACACAAGAAAAACAGACATGGTCCCGACCTTCATGAATCTTATAGTCTAATGGGTAAGCAGCTAATGCAATAGCTCTGACATAAAACTCACAAGAAAAGCCAGTATCCTGGAACTTAGAAAGTCAGAGAAAACGGGGCATAAAATGGAGTCTAAGAGGTAGACAAACTCCGTATCATGTAAGCCACATAGAACACAGGAAAGAGTAGGGTTTTATTTTATGTGTGCTTGGGAGACATTGTAAGGTTTTTAAACAGAGGAGTGATGTGATCTAATTTATGTTTCAAAACACATCTTGGCATAAATAATAGATGAATGCCCTTTCTTCCTTAACACTGAAAAGCCAGAAGGCAGGATCTAGAGGGGCAGAAATGCCATCCAGAGGTGCCAGTGCCCATGTCAGAATGCCAGATGCAACTGAGAAGGTGGCACCATCTGGTGGCAGCTAGAGCCTGTGGGACGAGGATGCTGGAACAGGGAGGAAGGCAGCCTGGTGGAGAGGGTCCATGCCAGAAGGCATCACGGGAGGGACAGCAGCCTGGCAAGGGTGGGTGAGTGGCTCTGTACAGAGGGATTGAACTAGCATGTTAAAATATGTAGGACAGTAGGAGTCACACACACAAACACACATGAATATACACCTACACATACAGATGTGCAGGTACATATATATGTGTGCACATACACATATACAGAGTTACATGTATACATTCCTATTCAGTATTAATTGAAAATTTTAACCCAGACTTCTTGATTTTTTTGAACTCCTTTTTCTTTTTCCTTCTCTCTTCTTTCTTTCCTTCCATTTATCCATCTTTATGTTTATTTTCCTCCTCTACTTCTTTCCTTCTATCTTCCCAACTTTTGTCTCCTTTCTGTTCTCTTTCAATTGCTTTCTTTTCTTCTTTATCTTTCGTTTAAGGCAAGTTCCACCTCTGTTGCCCAGGCTGGAGTGTAGTGGTATGATCATAGCTCATTGCAGCCTCAAGCACCTAGGTTCAAGCCATCCTCCCACCTCAGCCACTCGAGTAACTGGGACTACAGGTGTACACCACCACTCCAGGCTATTTTTATTTTTGGTAAAGACAGAGTCTCACTGTGTTACCCCGACTGATCATAAACTTCTGGGCTCAAGTGATCCACTCACTTCGGCCTCCCAAAGTGCTAGGGTTACAGGTGTGAACCAGCACACCTGGCTATTTTTCTTTCTACCTGATGTTTTTCCCTTTCTTCCTTTTATTTTTCCTTGTCTTTCTTTCTTCTTACCTTTTAAAAACTTTTCTTTTTCCATCCCTCTATTCCTTCCTTTTTCCTCCCTTGCTTTCTTCCCAGCTTTCTATCTTTCAGATTTTAGCAGAAAGTCCTTTGGCATTCTAACAAATCCCAAATCTAGCAGTTGTTTTATGAACCAGTATTAGCACCTGCTATGACCAGCCGGACACTGTAAGCACATCTAAATGTGGACAGAGCAGCTCTAAGGCTTTGGATGGAAACTAGCCAAATCAGCATGAGGCTATTATTTAATTATGCCCAGAGTCTCAAACAGGAAGCCTTCTGCAAATTTTCTTGTAAATTATACAATGGCTCCCTGCCACTCATTCTTGGCATAATATGGATTTGTTAAACTAGGTTTAGAAATCCAAATTCTTCCTCTGTCACGGGACTTCTAGTTATCAAAAGCTACTTAAAAATACTTTCTCCCTACCCCCCAGAAAAAGTTTCCAGTGAAAAATATGCAGGCCATAGGCAAGAGTACAAACAGTAATTATAGTAAGTGAATTAGGAAGTGCCTACTAAATTGACATGTTATAAGGAGTTAAGGAAATTATGAAGGAGAAAGTATTTCAGATATGTAAAATGTAATAAAACATAAAGCATTATTATAATTTTTTTGGTGAGCTTTCCTAATGGGAGTGGAATTTGAAACTATTAAGATAAATGCTTTTTTCCTGGAATTGACCAAAAAGGAACTCTTCAGATGCATATTTATTTATAAAAATTTAATTGTCTTAATGACATAGATGGTAATTATTTTTGAGAAATAACATTACAGACTTTAATCAAAGACCTTCCATGGTGTCCTAGAATGTTTTTCATACCTATGTGCTTAGATATGAGTTTTACCATTGCTTACAAATGAAAGACTTTGATATTATGCTAAATCATGTTACTTACAAAACGAGAGGAGTTGTCATTTCTCAGGGTTTTAGCATTTCCAAATGCTTCCAAGATACGATTGGCTTGCATGATCTGATCTTCTAACGGCCCCTGAGATACATGCAAGAGAAGTACAGCTGATGAAGCTATTGGCAGAATTCTGTAATACGGCAAGCCCTCCATCCCCAGGTCAAACCCCATTCTTGTTTTGATAATCAACGGCCAAAAGCTGCTTCCAAATTTGGTTATATTATCTTGGAATGAGGAATCAGAAAAACAGATGGATGAGAGAGGCTGACAATATACAATACCCCTATGAATACGTGGGAGCTCATTTATTTGCAATGCTTCGTTTTTGGTTGGCATTGGCCTGAGTGGGAAAAGAAAATGGTCACCAAATAAAAAAGAAAATGTAGCAGACCTTATTTCCAGACAAACATTATAACGTATATTCCCCCCATTATTAATCATCTGATCTTCACACCTGGAAATTTACCCTACGATAATACAACAGACTCTTGGTATTATTAAGCTATACTTTTGCTTGCTTCTTTTCCTAAGTAATCTGGAGGTTCACACCACGTAGTGACTTTTAATAGTATTGATCTTGAATTTGAATCATGGGTGCTCAGGCTGATGGGCCAAAACAGATCATCTACATATCTACCATATCTACATGGCTTTGTTGTTTTCCAATCAGCCTCAAAGACCCAATTTATGGGGGTAATTTTACAGTACACAGTGTTCAATAATTTATGGATTTATAAATACTATATCCCTTCTACTATATAATAGTCCCCATTTTATGGGGGGATTTATATAGTACATGGTACTCAATAATTTATGGACTTATAAATATTATATCCCTTCTCAGTAATATGGGTTTATTGTCCTTCAAATAAGTTAGAGAACATTATATATATGGGCAGAGATTTCCATAGAAGTGTTAAGTATTATGTATTGTATTACATATTATCATGAAACTCAATGGCTAGGCCAAACCATTTAATGCACACCCAAGAAAACCCACAAAAATCTAAAATGCTTGTAAAAACAAAGTTATATATAGTGAATAAAAGACTTAAATGATACCCAAAGAAATCAATAATCAAATTCAGGAATGTGATGGTTAGAAAAGAAACTTCTATAGTTTTAAAATTGGGCCAGATGGCTATTTTTTTTTTTTTTTTTTTTTTGATGGAGTATTGCTCTGTAGCCCAGGCCGGACTGCAGTGGTACAATCTGGGCCCACTGCAACCTCCACCTCCTGGGTCCTGGTTCAAGCAATTCTCCTGCCTCAGCCTCCCGAGTAGCCAGGATTACAGAAACGCGCCACTGTGTCCAGCTAATTTTTGTATTTTTAGTAGAGACGGGGTTTCACTATGTTGGCCAGGCTGGTCTTGAACTCCTGACCTCATGATTCACCCCCTTTGGCCTCCCAAAGTGCTGGGATTATAGTTGTGAGCCACCGCGCCTGGCACAGATGGCTATTTTAATATATTCCTTGCTTTGCAAAAACAGCTGACAACATCCAGTATCGAATTGAAAAAGCAAAATAATCATGCCAGACATTTTTCTATAAAAATGAGAGGTCTAACAGCACAATAACTCATTGATTTTGAGTTCTATTCAGCATTATCTAATTTTATTTTGCATACCAATGCTTATGGTCTTAGTTATTCTCAATTTATTATGATGGAGCTAAACAAAGTAGGCTAAGCTAAAATGAACAAGGATTTTTTTTTTTAATAGGGAAGGCAAAGCTTTTCTGGACATGGTATGTGATTAACATTGAGAGTATGTCTGTTAGGCATTTAGAATTTGATCCAGGAGTTAGGTATGAATGAAGCAAACTTTTATTGGTACATATGTGTGAGAGTCTGATATCTCATAATAACTAAAGGGATTCAGAAATATCCAAGCCACTGATGACCCTAGCCTTCAGGTAAGATGGTTTGAATGCTGAGGACATAACTTACAGGTCCAACAAACAAAGACCAGACCAGAAAATGTCCTTTTAAGCAGATGTGAGATCAATTATGTAATTCATGTTTTCATGTTGTTTTTTGAAGCACTTGACAATCCTCTCAAAGAGCAAAGGAAAGACTTAAAAACATACTTTTCTATAATTTGCAAATTGTCCTGCCATGCTTGTTGCCTCCTTACTTCCCAAAAGTAGTCAGGACAGAGCCTCCATGCTCCAGTGGGTAGGGTCACCTTATCTTTTCTGCCAAGATATATAAACACTTACCGACTTTCTCCTGGGTTCACTCATGGCAGCTATGGTGGCAAAATACTGGATGATATGCTTGCTGTTCACAGTCTTTCCAGCACCAGATTCTCCTCTGTGATTTGAAATTCAGTGACACACTTTACTGGTTCCAATTATCAATGCAATGAAAGTTGCTATGGCAAGCAGGGAAGCTTTACTTGAAAGTAGAGCTTCAGATGGAACTTAAGGATATGCTGACATTTACTTGGTTGGGAGAAGGGCAAGGGCATTTCAGGCTAGTAAAATAGCATGAGCAAAAATCTGGAGTTAGGAATATCACAACTTTTTGTAAATATTAGGAAGCCTGTTCCTTGGGGTCCCAATAACAAAAAGCAGGCCAGCACCTCTCCTAACTAGACAAGTCTCCTCATTACCAGCTATTCAAGAGATTTTCATGTGTAAAGGCTACCACACAGCCAAGTCCAACCCTCTTCTCAGAAGAAGGCTACCAATCACTTCACCAGGCAGTTGGGCTTTGGGCTTTCCCTTACTCTTGACAATCAGCTAACTTTGTAATGTGGGAAGAGCACAGTGGGGAATTTATAACCTCTTCAATGTAAGCACCATAGGATCAAGGCCTGCCTGCCTTTATCTATACAAAACTCCAGAAAATAGTTCTGTTTTGTTTTATTAGACAGAGTCTCTCTCAGTCACCCAGGCTGGAGTGCAGTGGCACAATCTTGGCTCACTGCAACCTCCACCTCCTGGGCTCAAGACATTCTCCTGCCTCAACCTCCCAAGTAGCTGGGATTACAGGCACCCACCACCATACCCAGCTAAGTTTTGTATTTTTAGTAGAGTCAGGGTTTCACCATGTTGGACAGGCTGGTCTTGAACTCCCAACCTTAGGCAATCCGCCCGTGTCAACCTCTCAAAGTGCTG
>CAUYLG010057393.1:0-64287 GCA_963573385.1 Cacajao melanocephalus
TCCCCCTAGCTCAGATTCTTTTTGTTTCGTTTTGTTTTTCTTTTTTGAGACAGTGTCTTGCTCTGTCAACCAGGCTGGAGTGCAATGGCACGATCATAGCTCACTGCAGCCTCAATCTTCTGGGCTCAAGTTATCCTCCCATC
Source organism: Cacajao melanocephalus (assembly GCA_963573385.1). Lineage (NCBI taxonomy): Eukaryota > Metazoa > Chordata > Mammalia > Primates > Pitheciidae > Cacajao > Cacajao melanocephalus. Next base: position 144 of record CAUYLG010057393.1, read on the forward strand.
TCAGCCTCCTGAGTAGCTGGGACTGCAGTCATGCAACAGCACGGCCTGCTAATTTTTTCTTTCTTTTCTTTTTTTTTTTTAGAGACAGAGATCTCAACTTTGTTGCCCAGGCTGGTCTCGAACTCCTGGACTCAAGGGATCCACCCTCTTCAGCCCTCAAAGTGCTAGGATTACAGGCATGAGCCACCACCCGTGGCCTGGCTTAGGTTGTTGATAGTTGGAAAGACATCCTACTGTGCAGGTGTTTGGCTAAAGAGCCTCAAGGGTCTGCCAGTCCCAACTTGAAGATTCTCTAGACTGGGGAATCTTCCATCATGGCTATAATACACTGTTATTAATGTTCCCTGTTATATTGAGAGAAAATTCAGGGGTTCCATGACATGATAATGCTTAAAACATACCATTTCTTCAATGTTCCTCTATGAACACTTCACATGCATTATTTTATTTAATCCTTACTACAGTTCTATGGGGTTAGAATGAATCTCCCATTCCTAGACAAGGAAGCAAACTTAGGTTAAGTGACTGACTAAAGGTCACACATCTATGTGGTAGGGCTGGAAGATTCTGAGACTCAGAGGGTATGTTTGGAGAAGCCCAGGACTCAGATTTTATCCTGGCCTGACTGCCTGCTGTGAGCAGAGTTGATCAGTAGGAATGAGTTGATTATCATCTCCTTCCTTTAACTCTCAGCCACTCAGGGCTTGATCAACTGGCCACAGGTAATGGGACAACAACCCCTGCCCTCCCACCCCAACAAAGACCCAGATAGGTCGAAACAGGCCTTGAACTTCCTCAGTGTAAAATGGAGTCACAGCCCAAGACATTTCCCTTTTCTGGGTCAGGTTCCTCATCTAGCATGGAGGGCAACTGTAATTTTTGCCTTTTCTAGAAATAGCAGTTCAGTTTTCCTCCGGAGAACCATCTCTCTCTGTCAGTCCATTATGTTTTGAGTGAGACAAATTCCACTCCTAGTTCCATCATGGGTGTAGTAATATTAGTTCACTTAATGGAACAGTCCAGGGGAAGTGCTTGCTCCTGGCATTACTGGAATCAGGTTCTGATTATCTGAGAATACATTTATCTTCATTTTACAGAAGACAACCGAGGTTCATGGAGATAGTGATTTGGCCAACGTCACAGGCCCAGTAAAAGGGATTGAAAATCCAGGTCTGCCTGACCCTAAAGCAGGAAACTCTGCCTAGTGTCTCGCTGTGGCTTGTTAGGGATCCTGGGGTACCCTTCAGGGTCTTGGCTCTGAAGGAAAAGGATTCCTCTCCGAGGTGACGGGCTATATTGCCAAGGGGGTGTGGCCAGGGCCTGGGGCGGTCAGAGCCGAAAGGGCGGGGCGGCAGCAGCCTGCGTCTAGGTAACTTCAGCGCCTGCGCAGAGGCTCCCCAGCCCGTCCTAGGCTGAGACTCTAGCGGGGCTTCGGCTCAGTTTTGGCTGCACCGCCCGCGTAGGTCGCTTCGGTCGGGTTCCACGCCCGGCTTGACCATGAGCCGGTGCACCCAGGCGGCGGCCGTGGCGGCCACAGTGCCAGGTGCCGGCGTCGGGAACGTGGGGATACGGCCGCCCATGGTGCCCCGTCAGGCGTCCTTCTTCCCGCCGCCGGTGCCAAACCCCTTCGTGCAGCAGACGCAGATCGGCTCCGCAAGGCGGGTCCAGGTGAGGGGCGGGGATCTGAGCGGGGAGGTGGTCTGAGGCAGGCGTGGGGCTGAGGAGGGAGGTGTTCTGAGGGGGGCGTGGGTCTGAGCGGGGAGGTGGTCTGAAGGGAGCCTGGGTCCGAGGCGGGTCCAGGTGAGGGGTGTAGGTCTGACGAGGGAGGGCGGTCGAGGGGCCCGTGGGTCTGGGAAGCAAAGGCGGCATCTGAGGAAGAAAGAGCAGTGGATCTGAGAGGAGAGGACTTTTGAGCGGCGGTGAGCCTGAAAGGGGTAGAGATATGCGTCTGAGAATTGAGGACCTTTGGAGGATGGTCTGAGCGGGCACAGGAGGAGAGAAGATGCAGGGAAGATGCGGACCTGAGAGGAGGATCCGAAACAGGAAGAGACTCAGCTGGCTGGTGGCGCAGACTACATTCCATGCCCCCGAAGGGAGAAGAATCAGTGAATCTGTGACAGAAGCTTCAACTTGAGTTTGTGAGTGTGTAGTGGGAGGCAGATCTACTACGGAAGAGTAGGTTTGAAGAAGTCTTTTTTTTTTTTTTTTTTCTTGTCTTAGGAAGGAGAGGAGTCAGTATGGGATGGGTAGGAGTGAGGCAGAAGGCAGAGCCCAGGTCTGGGATTAGAACAGGTAAGGCTGTAATGATTTAGCTGAGCAGGAGCATGCTGGAGGGTAGGAAGTCAGAATCAAAGAAAAGGGACAACTGAGTCAGCTTAGGGTGATCAAGACTTTTTGGTCCAGAATCAATCTTCACCTAAAAACTTCTCCAAAACTGAAGCATGAGTAGTAGCCCAGACTGTTTTCCTCTGCTCAAAATGACTATACTCTTATGCATGAAGGAAGTTTCCTTTCCTTTCCTTTTTCTTGTAAAGGGCTCCTTTTACCATTAGCAGTTGCACTCTTTGGACTTCCTCTTTGTTGAACTTAGTGATCAGAGAACAAGATAGACCCTGCTTACCACATTTGTCCTGTATGTTCTGCAGGGGGAAAAACAATTTGAAGTTTTCGTGTCCATCTCACACATTACTTTGGATTTGAAACAGTATAATATTTGCAGTCAGCTTGTATGCACTAAAACCACTGTCTTTTACAGTGTGGGAAGGTTAAGCGTGGAGCTAAGCAACACAGGTGGTGGCTTGAGTAATGGCAGATGAGTGTCTGGTTGAAGAAGGGTGGGAGAGAGGAAGAAGATGAGGAATATAGTAATGCCATTTTGTAAGGAAATTAAATGTTTAAAAATCTGATCTTCATGTCTTTAAATGAATATTCTTTTTGTGTCTTGACATTCCGAAACATTTGTAAATACATAGGCCATTGTTCAAGGTTAAATTTAGTCCAATTTAGGTAAATTATACTTAAAAATATGCCCATCTATTTGACTTCATATTTTGGTGAGAGACTCAGAATAGCATGTTTACAAATATGTATATTGCAGCTGGAATAAATTATCAAGTTTTTCCATCACCTGGTTTGTTACTGTTTAAAGATCTCTTCCAAATAACTCTCTGAGAATTGTAGTATAATGGAATGATAGCCAGTCAGTCATAGGACCTGGTCATTTATTGGTTGTGTGACTTTGCCCAAGTCACTTAACCTCTTTGAACTACACTTTTCTCATCTATTAAATTGGAATATTAATAATTCAAAGTAGGGTTAAAATTAAGTGAAATAATATATGAAAGAATCTGGTGTTATTCACTGATCTTACTATTGATAATTACCCTATTATTTTCTGCAAAGTATAGACTGTACTTAAAATTTGCTACTTGGATTAAATGGGCTTTAACAAAGTCTGGATATTAAAAATACTTTTTAAATTTATATAGATCAGAGATACCAAAGAGGTTTTAACAACTTGAATAATCCGGGTAAAGGGACGATTTGAATAGGCATGGTAGAAAAACAAATTATCCAGTTTAAAAGATTGGACATACTTTCATTTAAGTATGGCTTTGTATGATTAATTCAGACTAAATTTAATCTTAAATGATGATCGATGTCTTGCTTAAGGACTGTTGTCCTCACATTTCACTAAGAAAATTAAACAAACAAGTACAAAAATATATATTCCCATGTTTAGTAACTGTAATGAAGGAAAACCAGAAAATAACACTGAGACAAGGCCACCCAGTGGAGATGATGTATTACCAAACAGAAATATGATGGAGAATCCTCTTAATTTGTCAACAAGTTAACTCAAAATTGACTTACTATTAAGCACTATTATTTGTTTCAAACCTTGAGATGGCACAGAAAAAAAAAGTTGTCTAATATTTGGCAACTTGTTCAATTAAAATCCATATTGGTTGCTCGTGGTAGACATGAGTGACTCTTATGCTAACATACTTGAACCTCATTCCAAGTCTTTCTTCAGGGTCTATGCTATACGGTCCTTTCTTTCAGTCAAGATTATTTCTTGGTCTTTTAATAATGATAATTCTTCAAAGAGAATCCCAGCCGTGACCTACCAGAGTGACTTGGGAATTTGAGTCACGGCATCTTCTCCACAGTACTATTCCCCAGTATACCACCATACTTCATTGCACCACCCATTCAAATAAATATAACGTTATCTAAAAATGGTATGCTTACTATGTACACAGAGCTTCAAGAAAAATCTCCTGGATCCAAGATCTCTACTATATTATAGTTCTGAAACTCCTACCCATTTAATCTAATACATATTCTGTTTTATAGGAAATAAGACTGATAAAAGTTTCATTATATTTGTAAGTCAGTTTTCAAGTGAAGAATAATTTAACAGGGCCAGTTTTAGTCTCAGGAATGGTTGAGTAGCTTAATGTAGACAAACCTTTCCATAAATAACAATTATAAACCCGAGTCAAAATATGAAAAAAAAATACATGAAGGCACTATAGAGCAATACAAATCAGACAGAAACTGGAGGGATTTGTTGTTTGAAATAATAGTGCTATAATATGTAACATTACCCCAACCCCTTTTTTCCCTGAAGGTTATCACTTGACACCGCGAGAAGGGATTGCTAGAAAGCCTCAGTCTTACTGGCCTAATGTATCAGAGCATAAAGTTCAGGACTATCAGAGTGGCTAAAAATTGAAGGAGGAAATCCCAGAAAGGAGGAAGCTAGAAATGAGGGAGCCCCTAAATTGGCATATAAATTCTCTCAAAACCTTGGCTGATCCCTGAACTGTGTATTTACAAAGGAGCCTTCAAAAGTAACAGCGGAAAGGAAGAAGGAAAGTAACAGCTGAAAGGAAGAAGCAGCTGAGCAGACACTTCAACTGGTTAACACAACAGGGAAAGCACATTTAGAATCCTACCAATTAAGAGGGCCCTGGCAAACATTTCAGGCTTTACACTGAAACCTTGCAGAGGTGATACCATAGGAGAAAAGCTGTACTCTAGGACTAAGGCTTCAGTCGAAGACTAAGGTCTATCTTCAAACCATTTTTTCCTTAAAAAGTATAAAACTATGCCTTCACAAGGTGAATGCAATCAGCCAGAATTTTACCTACGTGCTAGGACAGAAATCAATACTTTTTAGAAAAGGATAACAGAATCCAGAATATCTGTAATATATCATCCAAAATGGCCACTATACTATCAAAATAATACTAGACATACTTTAAAGTAGCTATTATAAAAATGCTCAAGGACTTTAAAGAGCAGCATAATGAATGAATAGTTGAGGGGAGCTTTTAGCAGAGAAATAGAAAATGTAAAAGAGAACCAAATGGGCATTCTAAAACTGAAAATTATTATATCTGAAATGGAAAATTAACTAGATGGGCTTAACAACACATTGGAGATGGTAGAAGAAAGTGTCAGTGAACCTGAAGTTAGGTCACTAGAAATCATTCAGTCTAAAAAGCGGAATGAAAAAAAATTGAGATGAGACATCAGCAAAATTGGTGAAGTAAAGGCCTCTGAAAATTATCTTCTCCATAAAAACAATGAAAACACAAAAAAATTATCAGCTTTGTCATAGCTCTAAAAATTGACCAAAGCCTTTCAACAATCCAAAGAGCATTTATTTAAGAGTGCTGACTCTTGATAAAAATAGGAGGCTTTGTGACAGTTTTATTTTATTTTCCTTTCTCATCCTCAGCTCTGTAGTAGCCTTAGAAACGAACAGTCTGCAGTCATAATGAAAACCAGTAACCTGGCAACCACTAGAGGGAGAAGAATAGTGTTGGAGTTTCTTCAAAGCCCCATTCCCAAGGAATTGTCATTATTGGTCAGTCTGGTGGCTGCCTGGAAGGCCTCCTTTGCCAAACTGTCTTCATGTGATTCATCTTGGCGCTTACACAGTGCAAATAGCCTTTTCTCAAGGGTGTTTGTCCAAAACAATCAGAGGAAAGTGAGTGCAGTGGTGCACACTTGTAGTCCCAGCTATTCAGGAGGCTGATGTGAGAGGATTTCTTGAGCTCAGAAATTCAAAGCCAGCCTGGGCAACATAGAGAGACTCTGCTTCTTAAAAAATAAAAATGAAAAATCAGAGGCAATTGCTTAACATCACAGCTGCCTGAGGCAGTGGGTAACAATTGGAGTCAACAGTAGGCTAGCCAAAACCTTAAAAGAAAAAGCTAGGGGATGAGATGATCATAGGGGACTTTAAAAGCTTTAACATATTCCTAGGAATCTAGAAGCCTCTCCACATAAGTAAGGCTTTGTTCATGCTTGAGGCTATGCACATGTCCTGAAAATATCTAAAAATACCCTAAGCTCTCACCTCTGACTAACCTTGAGGCTCTGTACTAGCAGAAAGTGAAGGCTTAGGCACAGTTGTCATCTGTCACCTGACTGTTTATGATGTGCCCCAACATGTATACAGAGACCCTTTGCAAGCATGAGGAAACTTATTGGTTTCAGGTACTTAAGAAAATCTCTAATCATTAACTGATTACTAAGGTAACTGGACAGAGACTTTAACTTTAGTAGCCACAATGACAAAGACTACAAGCTTTACAAATTAGTTTATAAAATACACTAAACAAACAACAACAACAACAAACAGCAATCACAACAAAGCCTGGTAAGGGATGAGAATCATTTCCAGAGTTGCTATATTATTTAAGATGTTTAGTTTTCATTTAAAAATTGCAAGGTATATAAAGAAAAATAAAGTATAGTTTATAAATAGTTAAAAAAAGAAAAAGCAGTCAATGCAAACTTTCCCTGAGCAAGCCCAGACTTTAGTCTTACTATACAAAGACTTTAAATCAGATATTTAAAATATGGTCCAATAACTAAAGGAAACCATGTGAAAAGAGCTAAAAGAAAGTATGGAGCAGTTTATCACCAAATGGATAATATCAATAAAGATGGAGAGAGAGAGAGAGAGAGAGAGAGTGTGCGTGTGTGTGTGTGTGTGTGTATTCACTAGAGGGGCTCAACAGCAGACTATATCAAACAAAAAAGGAATCAGCAAACTTGAAAACAGGTAAACTGAGATTATCTAGTTTAAGGAACATAAAGAAAAAAAAAGATGAAGAAAACTGAACAGAGTCTCAGAGACCTATGGACACTATCAACTTTACAAACAGATTCATATTGGGAGTCCCAGGAAAGAAGAAAGGGGCAGAAAGAATATTAGAAGAAATAATGGCCAAAAACTTGATGAATTTGGTTAAAAACACTAATCTACCTACCCAAGAAGCTCAAAGAACTCTAAGAATAAACTCAAAGATATCTATATCTACAGATATCATAATTAAACCACTGAAATCCAAAGAAAAAGAATCTTGAAAACAGAAAAAGAGTAGCAGCTCATGTACAAAGAATCCTCAGCAAGATTAAAGGCTGATTGCTCATCAAGAACTACAAAGACCAGAAGGGAGTAACAGGATGACATGTTCAAAGTGCTGAAAGAAGAAGACCATCAACAAAGAATTGTATAGCCAGAAAACTGTCCTTAAAATAAGTACAAATGAGCAAAAACTAAGAGAATTTGTCATTAGCACACATTTCCTAAAATAAATAATAAAGGGAGTCCCTCAGGCTGAAATGAAAGGATACTAGAAAGTAACTCAAATTCACATGAAGTCATAAACAGCAGTGGTAAAGGTAACTACATGAGTAGATATAAAGGACAGTACAAATGTAATTTTTTTGTTTGTAAATCTTTTTTTTAATCCAACTTTAAAAAGTCTACATAAAATGATAATTATAAATCTGTGTTGATGGACATACAAAGTATAAAGACATAATTTGTGTAACAATAATGCAAATAGGAGAAAGGAGGGAATGGCTCACAGTTTTTGTATACTATTGAAATTAAGTTGGTTGATCCAAACCAGATAATTATTATAAGTTAAGATGGAAACACTTAGGATAATCACTAAGCAAATACATTTTTAAATATAGCAAAAGAAAGAATGAGGGAATTAAAATGGTACTGTAGAAAATATTTAACACAGGAGAAGGCAGCAATGTAGACATAGAGAAATTTAAAAAAAGATATAAGACATATAGACAACAAATAGCAAAATGTCATATATAAATCCTACCTTATTAGTAATTACATTAAATATAAATTGTTAAAACAATTCAATTGAAATGAAGATTATCAGAATTGATAAAAATATGTAACTGTACACCTCCTTAAAGGGACACACTTTATTTATTTATTCATTTATTTACGTAGAGGCAGGGTCTCATTCTGTCGCCCAGGCTGGAGTGCAGTGGTACAATCATAGCTCACTGTAGCCTTGTCCTCTTGGCTCAAGTGATCCTTCCATCTCAGCTTCCTGAATGGCTGTCGCTATAGGCACGCATCACCACACCCAACAAATTTTTATATTTTTTATAGAGGTGGAGTCTCCCTATATTGCCCAGACTGGTCTCAAACTTCTGGGCTCAAGCAGTCTTTCTGCCTTAGCTTCCCAGAGTGCTGGGATTATAGGTGTGAGCTACCATGCCTGGCCAAGAGACATACTTTTGATTCAAATACACAAATAGTTTGGAAGTAAAAAGATGAAAAATGATATACCATGCAAACAGTAGCCAAGTGAGAGCTGGCATGGTTGTATTACTATTAGATAAAATAGACTTCAAGACAGAAATTTTTGCTAAAGAAAGACGTTTATAATGATAAAAGGGTTGATTCATTAAGATGTAATTATAACCATGTATGCATCTAACAGCAGAGCCCAGAAATACACAAAGCAAAAAGTGGCAGAACTGAAGGGTGAAATAGATAATTCAACAATGCTAGAGACTTCAATTACTCAGTAATGGTAGAAGGTAGAACAATGAGACAGTATCAACAAGGAAATAGAAGACTTGAAGAACACTATAAACTGACGAGATCTAACAGATTTATATTGTAAAATACTCAACACTAGCAGAAAAAACATTCTGTGTTTTCTACTGTTGGAGCATTTGCCAAGGTAGACCATATATTAGGCCATAAAACAAGTCTCAATAAATACAAAGTGGTTAAAATAATACAAAGTATGTACTCTGACCACAGTGGATTGAAATTAGAAATCAATCACAGAAAAAAAATGTGGGAAATTCACAAAAAAATACGTTGAAATAAATTACTTCCAAATAACCAATGATTCCAAAGTAATAATAAAACAATAGAGAAAAACACCACCACCAAAAGTTGGCACTCTGAAAAAATTTGACAAATATTTGTCTGCACTAGCCAAGAAAAAAATGAAAGAAGACTCAAATTAAGGGAGAACAATATTACTGACCTTTCCAAAATAAAAAGGATTATAAGAATTATATGAATAATTGCATGCTAACAAATTAAATAACTTAGTTGAGATAACCAATTTCTAGAGAGACACAAAATACCAAAACTGATTCAAGAATAAGTAAAAAATCAAATAGCCCTGTAATAAATAAAAGGATTAACTAGTTATTAAAAACATCCCACAGAGAAAAGTCGAGGACCAGATGGCTTCACTAGTGAACTCTACTAAATGGTTAAAGAAGAATTAATACCAGTCCTTCACAAGTCCTTCCAAAAAATAAGAGGGAACACTCCCCAACTTATTCTGTGAGGCCAGGTCTACTCTGATACCAAAACCAAAAAAGGACATCACAATAAAAGAAAACTATAGACTAAGATTCATTGTGAATATATTTGCAAAAATCCTCAATAAAATGTTAGCAAACTGAATCCAGCAACTAATAAAAGAGATTATACCATGGTAAAGTGGGATTTATCCTAAAAATGTAATTCTGGTTCAACATAGAAAAATTAATATGAGCACCATATTTATTGAATAAAAGGCACAAGATCATTTTAACAGACACAGAAAAATGATTTGACTCCCATTCATGATAAAAGCCACTCAATAAACTAAGAATGGAAAGGAATTTCCTCAGCCTTATGAAGGGCATCTGTGAAAAACAGCAAACATTATACTTACTAGTGAAACACCAAAAAGTTTTCTTCTAAGATCAGGAACAAGACAAAGATGTCTACTCTCATTACTTCTATTCAACATTGTAGTGGAGGTTCTAACAAGGGCAATTAGGCAAGAAAATAAAAGACATCTATATTGGAAAGGAAGAAGTAAAACTATCAAGATGACATGATTTTTTAAACATAGAAAATCCTAAGGAATGCACAAAAACACTTGGAGCTAATAAATGAGTTCATCAAGGTGGCGGAATACAAGATCAATATGAAAAAATCATGGTATATCTTTTCACAAGCAATCTGAAAATGAAATTTAAAAAACAGTTCAATTTAACTTAGCATCAGAAAGAGTGAAATACTTTAGCAACGGAAGAATTCTACACTGAAAACTACAAAATATCATTGTATTCTGTATTCATAGATTTGGAAGACTTAAATTGTTAAGATAATGATACTCCCCAAACTGATCTACAGATTAATATAATCCTTATCAAAATATCAGCTGGCTTCTTTATTTATTTGCAGAAATTGACAAGCTAATTTTAAAATTCATACAGAAATACAAAGGACTACAAACAACCAAAAGAATCTTGAAAAATAAAAACAAAATTGGAGAACTCACATTTCTCAATTCTAAAACCTACTATGAAGCTACAGTAATCAAGACTGTGTTGTACCAGTAACAAGACAGACATATAGATCAATGAAATAGAATTGACAGTACAGAAGTAAGTTCATACATCTGTGGCCATTGATTTTCCACAGGATTGCCAAGACAATAAAAGAGAGTGACTAGTTTTTGCAACAAATGGTCTGGGACAATTGGATTGACATGTGTCACAGCAAATACAAAAATTAACTCAAAGCTGATCAAAATACTAAATGTTAAGACTTAAAGCCATAAAACTCTTAGGAGAGAACGTAAGTGTCAATCTTCCTGACCTTGCATTAGGCAGTGGTTTTCTAGACATACAACAAAAGTACTAGCAACCAAAAAAAGAATGGGTAAAGGGTACTTCATCAAAATAAAACATTTTGTGATTCAAAGTACACTACCTTGAAATTAAAAAGATAACTAACTGAATGGAATAAAATATATGCAAATTATACATTTAGTAAGAGTAGAGTGTTCAAAATATATGAAGAACTCTTAGAATGCACCAATAAAAAGATAACCCAACCCAAGTATCAATCCAGAATTCTATATCTAATGAAAATATTATTCTGAAATGAAGGGAAAATGAAGACATTTTCAGATAAGTGAGAATGGAGGGAATTTGTGGTCAGGCCTACATTCAAGAAATGGTAAAGAAAGTTTTTTGGGTTGTAGGAAAATAACACCAGATTGAGACTTAGATATACAGGAAAGAATGAAGAACATGGTAAATATGGAAAGAACAATATCAAACTTTTTTCTTTATATTAATTTCAGCAAAGTTAGAATTTAATACAAAAATTATTTTCTCGGGTTTACACATATGTAGAGGTAAAACATATAACAATACTGAAAGGATGGTGGGTAGGATGGAATTGTACTGCTTTTCTTACACTTTCTGTGAAGTGGTATAGTGTTAACTCAGAGTAGATTGTCTTATGCTAAGCACACATTGTAATCTTCAGACCGACTGCTGACTAAAAGTACAAGAAGATACAGCTAAGGAGCCATTAAAGAAATTTAAATGGATCACTAAAGAAAAATTTCATGAACTCGAGAAAACAGAAAAGGAGAAACAGAAACATAAAACTGATGGGAACTGATGGGATATGTAGAAAAGAAACAGCAAAACAGTAGATTTATATCTAAATACATCAATAATTAAATTTGGTATACATTAACATTCTAATGTAAAGGCAAAGCTTTTCAGACTGGATAAAAGAATAAGACTCATCTATACATTAATTTACAATACATGCACTATAAATGTAAATACAAAGATAAGAAGATATAACATGGAAATAGTGTAGGAAGCTGATACATACTAATATTAGATAAAGTAGACTTCAAGACATGTCATAACACCACGTATAAAGAGGGACATTTCTTAAAAAGGTCAGTGGGAAAACTTAGCAGCACTTAATGTTTATGTACCTAATGTCAGAACTTTGAAAATATGAAGCTAAAATTGAGAGAACTAAACAAGGAAATAGATAAAACATAATTGAGGATAGAAACACCCCTTTCTTGGTAATTGACAGAACAGTCAAACCAAAGATTAAGAACATAGAAGATTTGAACATTGGTAACCACTTTGACTGAATTGAAATTTATGGAGCACTACCTCCAATAATACCAGAATATACCTTCAAGTACACATTGAATGCTTATCAACATAGACCAAATGCTGGGTCATAAAAACAACTCAATAAATTTCATAAGTTTGAAATATTACACAGCATATTCTCTGACCACAATGAATTATGTTAGAAATCAATAACAAATACATCTGATAAAAATTGACATATTTAGAAATCAAGCTATATACTTTAAAATGATCCCTGGGTCAAAAACATATTACAAGTGAAATTACAAAATGTTTTAAACTAAATGTAAACAAAAGACAACATATCAAAATTGTGGGATACAGTTAAAGCAGTGCTTGCAACTAAACCAATACATTTAAATACATAGAAAAGAAGGAAGGCTTAAGATTAATGATTTAAGTTCTCACCTTCAGAAGCTGGAAAAGAAAATTAAACACAAAGTAAATCAAAGAAAGGAAATAAGAGCAATAATCAGTGAAATAGAAAACAAACCACATAGAAAATTAAAATCAAACATATGTTAATAGATTAATAGAATAGACTAATGGAATTGATAAATCCTTTTAATGGAATTGATAAATACTTACAAAGACTGATAAGAAAACAAGAAAGAAAATACAAATTACCAGTATCAAGAATGAAAGAGCATGTATTATTATGGTTCGATGGCTAATAAGGGAACATTATTAATAACTTTATGCCAGTAAATTTAAAACATACATGAAATGGACAAAAATCCAGTGTATCAAAATGGATACAAGAACTAGAAAATATGGATAGACCTTTATCTATGAAGGTATTTGAATTTATTTTGTATACACAAATATACATTTAAAGAAAACTTTTCACCAAGATTATTTCACTAGTAAATTTTGACAAACTTTTAAGAATACAATAAAATCACTCACACAAGCTTTTTCAGAAAGTAGAGAAGTGTGGAATACTACCTAATTACTTTGATGGGGCTATCATTATTTTGATACCTAATCTGAAAAGACATTATAAGAAAAGAAAATTATAGATCAATATTCCTCATGCTCATAAATGTAAGAACTCTTAACAAAATATTAGCAGCTCAAATACGGCATTGTATAAAAAGGATGATACTGTATATTACTTCCAAGTTTATCATGTCTCAGGAATATAAGGTTGATTTAACATATAAAATTCAAATTTCAATGTAATTCACCATATAAGCAAAACACATGATAAAGTGCATGTGATCATCTCAATAGATGAAGAAATTTCATTAACTTATATGACAAAATTCAATACCCACTGATGATAAGAAAATTTCTTAATAAAATAGGGATAAAAGGGAACTCTCTCCATCAAATACAGAGCATCTATAAAACACCCACAATTAATACCATGGTGGTAAAATATTGAATCTGTTTCCCCAAAGGTCTGGAACAAGACAAATACCTTGTTCACCACTTCTGTTTGACATTATGTTAGGGATCCTAGTCAGTGCAACAAGATAAGAAAAAGGAATAAAAGACATATGGATTAGAATGGGAAAAGTATAACTGTCCTATTCACAAATGATATAGACTGTATATGAAGAACTTCCTAAGGAATCAACAGAGCAACTAACTACTAAGGCTAATAAGTGAACCTGGCTAGGTTATAGGATACAATATGAAAAGTTAAAATCAATTTTACATTTATATACTAGAGGAGCAAATAATTACAAAATTAAATCAGGTATAACAGCAATAAAATGACATTAAATACTTAGGAAAAAACCATATAAGACCACTATGCTGAAAACTACAAAATATTACTGTGAGAAATTAATGAAGACTTAACATAAATGGAGAGATATACCATGTTTACGAATTGGAAGAATCAATATTATTAGGATGGCAATTTCCTCCAAGTTGATCTGTAGATTCATTTTGAAATCTCAGTAAAAATTCTAACAGGCTTTTGTGTATGTGTGGAAACTGACAGTTCTAAAACTTATTTGGAAATGTGAAGTATCTAAAATAGCCTTCAGAAAAAATGATGAAGAAGAAAGTGTTATTGGTCTCACACTACCTGATTTCAAGACTTACTTCAAAGCTGTAGTACATAAGATAGTGGAGTATTGACAGAAGTATAGATGAACAGATCAATGCAACAGAAAGAGAATCCATACATAAATATCCAATTGATTTTTTGCAAAGTTGCCAAGAAAATTCATTGAGGAATGTCAAGTCTTTTGGTGCTGCAACAACTGGATAAATTTATAGTTAACAATGAACTTTGCTCCATACTGCACACCACACACAAAAAATAAGTCATTGAAGATTGACCATAGATTGAAATGTAAAACTCAAAACCATACAGCTTCTAGAAGAAAAAAATATAGAATATTTTCAGGACCTTGAGGTAAAGATTTTTTCAGAAGGACACAGAAAAGAATTAAACACAAAATACAAATTGATAAATTAAACTTCATAATAATTAAAATTACTTTAATCAAAAAAATGCCATTAAGAAAATGAGAGAGCAAGCCACTGAATGAGAGAGAATATTTTCAATGCATATATTGACAAAAGGCTTGTATATATTTATACAGAGCTCTTAGAAATTGATAAGAAAAAGACTAACAACCCAGTAAAAATGGGCCAAAGACTTGAGCAGACACTAATATAAGAAGATAAAGGAATGACCAATAAGCATATGAAAAATGTATTCAACATCATTGTTCATGAAATGTGGATTAAAGCCACATGAGATATCATTTTATACCCACTTTAATGGCTAACATTAAAAACTAAAAAAACTGACCATACAATATGTTGGTAAGGATGTGGAGCAACAGGAACTCTCATAACTTGCTAGGGATGTAATCTGGTGAAGCCACTTTGGGAAACAGTTTTGTACTATTAAATAAAGCATGCCCGATGACCCAATAATTTTATTTACAGTGAAATGAAAATGTATGGTCACACAGAGATTTGAACATTAATGTTCATATGAACAATAATGGTTGAAAACTTAAAATGTGCCAAATGTCCTTGAACAAGTAAATAGATTGTGATATATTCATACAATGGAATAGTACTCTCCAATTAGAAAGAGTAAATACTGATACATTGACAATATGGTTGACTCTCAAAAATATGAAGTGATCAAGCCAGATATAAAAGGGTAAATGCTGCCAGGCACAGTGGCTCACGCCTGTAATCCCAGGACTTTGGGAGGCTAAGGCAGGCAGATCACGAGTCAAGTGATCGAGACCATCCTGGCCAACATGGTGAAACCCCGTCTCTACTAAAAATACGAAAATTAGCTGGGCGTGGTGATGCACGCCTTTAGTACCAGCTACTCTGGAGGCTGAGGCAGAAGAATCGCTTGAACCCGGGAGGCAGAGGTTGCAGTGAGCCAAGACAGCGCCATTGCACTCTCTAGCCTGGTGACACAGTGAGACTCCGTCTCAAAAAAAAAAGGAAAATGCCATGTGATTTTACTTATATGAAAATCTAGAGCAAGTAAAACTATAGTGAGAGAAAGCCTATCAGTGTTTGCTTAGGTTTGGGAGGGTATATTAATTGCAAAGGGCAAAAGAAAACTTTTTGGGATGATGGAAATATCTTGATTGTGGTGGTCATTGCATAGGGATATGCATTTGAAAAACTCATAATCTATTAACTTAAAATAGATGTCTTTTCTTTTGTGCACATTATACCTTAATAAAGCTGTTTTGTTGTTGTTCTGTTCTGGTTTTTTTTTTTTTTTTTTTTTTTTTGAGATGGTGTCTTGTGCAATGGCACAATCTCAGCTCACTGCAACCTCTGCCTCCTGGATTCAAGCGATTCTCCTGCCTCAGCCTCCCGAGTAGCTGGGATTACAGGTGCCTGCCACCCCGCCCAGCTAATTTCTTTGTATTTTTAGTAGTGACAGGGTTTCACCATGTTGACCAGGCTGGTCTTGAACTCCTGATGTCGTGATCTGCCCACCTTGGCCTCTCAAAAGGCTGAGATTACAGGCGTGAGCCACCATGCCTGACCATAAAGTTTTTTTTTTGTTTGTTTGTTTGTTTTTTTAGTCTGCCAACACCCAATGCTGGCAAGGATGTACAGCAACTGAAATTCTCATACATTTCTATTGATACTTTTGTATGATACAACTTTGGAAAACTGGTGCTTTGTTATAAAGTTAAATGACATCTATGAACCAGCATTTTGACTCCTAGGTATTTACCAAAGAGAAATGAAAGCATATATTCACAGAAAGCCTTGTACAAGAATTTCCTTAGTGGCTTTATTCATAATAGCCCACAACTGGAAACAACCCAAATGTTCATCAGTAGGAGAATCAATAAACAAATTGTCATATAGTCACATAGTGGAATAATACTCTGCAATTATGAAGAATGAATTACTAATATATGAAATAACATAGTGGAATTAAAAATATTAAGTGAAAGAATGCATGCTATATGATTCCATTTATGTGATGTTTAAGAGCAGATAAAACTAAATTATGGCAATAGAAATCTAGCATTGGTTGCCTAAGAACATGGGGTTTGACTAGAAGAGGCACAAGGTGAATTTCTCAGGGTGGTAAATATGTTTTGTGTGTTAATTGTGGTGGTGGTTACACAAGTATATATTTATCAAAGCTCATTGAATTGTATACTTTAGATCTGTACATTTCCTTGTGTTACTATTTAGTGTTCTAGAGATCAAATAATGAGAATATTTTTGGTATTTTTTATAAATTATTTGATGGTCTCAGAATCACATACAGGCCAGTAGAGACAGAAAAAAAAATGCTACTATTTGAGTAATATAATTAGCTTATAGAAAAAACGACAATGTGCTATACATAAGCACAGTCTATTTCACTCAAAAGGCAGTACAATAAAAGAATTAAGAGTAAAGACTTTATAATGAAACAGGTTCAAATCCTGGTTTTACCATTTGTGATCTTAAGCAATTTAACTCCCTCTGTGCTACTCCTTTCTGGTATGCAAAACTTGAAACTTAAGGTTGTAAAAACTAAATAGCTTACTACATGCCAAGTGCTTAGAATGCCTGGTATATCACATAGTAAGCATCCATGTATTATTTGCTGTTCTTATTTACTTTTCATTTCTTCTTCTTCTTTTCTCATCTGTTTTCATTGTTATTAGTTATAAAGTTCTGGTAGGTTTATAAAACAATGCATTTACTTCTTCCCACTCTGGTGTCTTCACTCTTCTACCTAAAGCTCTCAAAAAGCAATTTCCCCTTCTTACCTTGCTAGCTCCTGCTTATCTTGCAAGACTTTTCAAACTACAACTCCTCCAGGAAGCTTTCCTTGGCTGCTGAATCCTATACACCTTTTCTTTGTTCACCCAGCATTCTCTATTCACTTTCATGGATATGCAGATCATTTGTCTTATGGTTTTCTCCAGTGTTTCTCTTGCTACACAGTAGGCTTTGTGAAGTTAGATACAATTTGTTATTTTTCTTTGTGCTTAATTCCTAGTCTGGTACAGGGTAGTAGACAATTCATCCTTGACTGAATGCATGAATACCATAAAATTTTCCTGTTGCATGTTTCTGTTTGATAGTTATGAATTAAAATAATGTCCATTCATCTATTTTTACCAACTCTGACTTTCAGATTTTCCTTCTTGGGATTATCCTGCTTCCAATTCGTGCCTTATTGGTTGCGTTAATTTTATTATTTGCATGGCCATTTGCTGCAATTTCAACAGTATGCTGTCCTGAAAAGCAGACCCACCCAGTAACTGGTTGGAGGAGGTAAGAAATAATTATTTCCAAAATATTAGAACATAATATTAAATTAAGATATATTATATCAATATAAAAAGAGTTTATCATAATTTAGTCAGTGATCAATAGCTTTATCTAACTGCTACCTACTCAATAATAATTAATAATTTATTTTTATTTCTCATATAAAATATGTAGAAATTACTGCCCAAATGCTAGCTCCATTATGATAATCTTCTGAAAGATGTAATTTCCTAATGTTAAAATATTTTTTTTCTGAGTTATTGCCACACGTGATACATCCGTAGTTTGGAAAGATACCCAACTCTTATACTTTGGAAGTATAAGAGTTTTTGAACTATTGAAGCTACAAAATACCTTTTTTGCTCTTCCTCAGTTTTCACATTTGCTTTTCTCCCTTTACAGCTTTTTGTAGTGGCATAAGTAGATTAATTATATTATTTTTATTAATTACTTTAATAGTAATTTCTATTGTAATAGAATAACAATTTAATTATTAACCAATATAGTCTAGTTGTTTTAAACATTTGCGTGAGGCAGAATGGAACTACTTTTCAGGCATTATCTAATTAAGATGGTAATAGAGGAGAAAATGATCATGAATTAATAAACTACTGGTAAAAGTTTATTCTTATTGGACAGAACCAAATTGTTGTGATCTGTATGCCTTGAAAGTGCAGCCTCTTATTTGGACTCCATGGATTCCATGTGAATTTCAAATCTGTAGATAGGTTTTAGTGCATTGTCAAACTCTTTGAAATTGTTGGCAATTTCTTTTATATGCAAGAATATTTTTATATCCAAATCTCAAATGTGAATACATCCTCTGAAAATTTTGAGAAATACTGTTCTAGAAACTTTTAAAGGAATATGTAGTTTGCTGTTCAGTTCATGTTTTGGTGAACAAATGTCAATATCAAACACAAGGCTGGTTTGAAGTGGAAATGAATCCAATGCTGTAATGCCCCAGAGAAATCTCAGTTCTTGTAAACCATGCTCCTTTGTTTTATAACTCAAGGTTGTATAGTATAAAACAACACTTGAAGGGATTTTTTTATGACTCACCAATTCTTTTCAGATTACCTCTTTGGTTTTTATTGTCAGTGGCTTATGAAAACCTAGGATGATAAAAGGAATAGGTCTAAGAATCCAGACAATAGATATAATAAATGTTAGAAAAGAACGTTTTACTTTTGTCCATTAAACCAGTATCTCTTTCTCCTCTCAAACAGGTAATGTTGAAGATATTATGTGGGACCAGACTTACAGCCATTTCTTAAACATGTCAAATAGGAGTGTTTAATGACTCAGAATATGGGATAAATATAGCTATCAGAAGCTACATCACTATAGATAAAAAATAAGAGGTGTGGAAATCTGATAAAGGGATACACTTTGTACCATTACATGAATAGAAATCTCATCTCTAAACCAAAGGTGGAGAAAGGGAGGTATAGTTCCTCTGCCCTCTGGAAAAGTATTTTGGTTTTCTTTATATCACTTCTTGTGAAATAAAAGTCACAGAAACTTCCTCAGAGCTAGTTGCTAATAGCTCCTCACTATATTACTACAAAAATGTGGAGATAATTAGATGAGAATCCTATTTTTAAAAGCTAAGGTGGGCAGATCACTTGAGGTCAGGAGTTTGAGACCAGCCTGGCCAACATGGTGAAACCCCGTCTCTACTAAAAATATGAAAATTAGGACTGGTGGCAGGTGCCTGTAATCCCAGCTACTCAGGAGGCTGAGGCAGGAGAATTGCTTGAACCAGGGAGGCAGAGGTTGCAGTGAGCCAAGATTGCGCCACTGCACTCAAGCCTGGGCAATAGAGCAAGACAACGTCTTAAAAAAAAAAAAAAAAAAGCTCTCATTAGTTACCTCCAGGATGATGTACATATTTTATTTTTGATAAAAAGCTATAAAGCTATATGCTTATTCACATACTGAGATATCCCTTCTGTGTTTGCACTTCTGGGAATACGTTTTTGTTTGCCTGCTCAACTGGATCTTACTTGTCTTGTGTGTCCAGCACAGTTCCTGGCACAGTTTGATGAATTAACTAATCTTTAATGGCACAGTCTTTTTTAAAAGTTTTTTTAAGTTTCTGGATTGCTTAAGTGCATCTCATTCCAGGGAAGTGAGATGGTGAACTAACTTCTGATGATTCTTAATGATATCTAAAAACTGTAACAATACAGATAACAAGACTTACTTTTTAAAAAATTCCCAAAATAACTCTGAAGACAATTTCAGTGTGAGAGTTCCAAAAGTGTTTTAGGAGATAGTAGCATCTTCATTACAACACGTGGATTTCCAAGATAACTACTTTGAAGGACAATACTTATTTGGACATCTCAGTAGGGGATGTTTGTTGAAAATTCATTTTTTTGAAAATTTATTTTTAACACTTTATAGTCTCAGAATGATGGAGCCGTTTATTAGCTGCATGTCCTTGGGCAAATTACTTCTCTGTGCCTTGGTTTTCTCATCTGTAAAACAAGAGAAATAATTTCAAAATACCTACTTCAAAAGATTAGGCTGAGGATTAAATATATATATAAAGCATTTAGAATAGTGCCTGGCACCTGGCAGAAAGAGTGTCATGTAAATGTTAGCTATTATTCTCCTCAGCTCATATTTTTAATATGAAATACTCTGATGTATTTTGGTTTTCTTATTGTGTTTTAGAGTAAAACCCTGCTGCTAACTTTAATTAACAAAGCTAATTTTGTCTTTTTAATATTTTCACAGGAAAATTACTCAAACAGCTTTGAAGTTTCTGGGTCGTGCTATGTTCTTTTCAATGGGATTTATAGTTGCTGTAAAAGGAAAGGTTGCAAGTCCTTTGGAAGCACCAGTCTTTGTTGCTGCCCCTCATTCAACATTCTTTGATGGAATTGCCTGTATTGTAGCTGGGTTACCTTCTATGGTATCTCGAAATGAGAATGCACAAGTCCCTCTGATTGGCAGTAAGTACTTGTATGGTAACATAGATAAAATATTTTCATGCTCATGCTTTAAAATAAAATATATAGTTTATTGATAAACGTTTTAAAAAGTTTAAAATAATAAAACATTACAAACCTATTTACCTTATTGTAATAAGGTACTACACGGAAATAGTATATTTATGAAAAAGATTAGAGTCTTCCCTTTTATAGCCTCATAACTCTTTAAAACTTCTTGTTACTATACCATTATGTCTTTCTGTTCTTATATATAGCCAGAAAGACTGATTTTCAGATACTACCCATGCTCGATTTGAGAGAATTTAACCCATGTTTGATTTAAGAGAATCTGTGAAAACACAGGTTACATGTTGTTTCATGAATTTATCTTCAGGATATTAGGCTGCTAAATGCAGTAAGTCATTTCTCCTCACTGTTTTCTTTATATTGCCCTCCAAATCTCCATGAGGGACCTATGTGTAGCTCTCTGAAAATTATGATGTGGAACAATAAGTACTTCCTGCCATAAAAACATAATGACACAAGTGAAATGTTTTTCCCACCAGATGCTTTGGTCTCTCCCTCAGGAATTGTCTCCAAGTAACTACTCCCTGTTGTCCCAAGGTTATTGCAAACATCACATGAGAGAGTGAGTGTAAAAGTTGCCTCATGTTGCCTTGGTGCTCTGGAGAAGTAATAGTAGTTCTTGCAGCTTTGTCATTCAGCTAAGACATTTTTTTTTAACATAACTACCATGCTTTGTGTAATATGGCTTTTTCCTGAAAAATTGTGTAGCAATAGATTTTTGGTAAATTGAGGTTGATTTTTCATGTACCAGGAAGCTATTTAAAAAAAACTGTTGTGCTGAAAATTGCAGTATTATGAGTAATGGTTACCCCTACTTATGTGTACTATGAATTCAAATAATCAGTTTTCAAGGTATTCCTGAAATAAAACAATAATCTTGTAGCATACTCTAACATTAATGTCAATTGAGGAAGAAGACTTTTAGGGGGAAAATTACATTTGCTTCTTTTTGTATTTTTGCTGCTTGCTTCTGTTAAATTAATGAAATATTTTTAGTTATAAATATCCACTTCTCCTTTTGAAATTAGAAGCTAAGTTCTAATAAATTCATTTTAATTGCTCTCTTCAATTTACTCTCATTTTAATTTTCCATACAGTGTGTTATATATCCAGAATTATTGCTGTGGTTGCTTTAGCCAGTGGCATGCCTGTGACTTTGTATTTGATTTAAAGGACTGTTACGGGCTGTGCAACCAGTGTTGGTGTCCCGTGTAGATCCAGATTCCCGAAAAAACACAATAAATGAAATAATAAAGCGAGCAACATCAGGAGGAGAATGGCCCCAGGTAAAACATGGTAGATGTTCATTTAAATATATTGAGAGTTTATTCATTGTATGTATGTAGACTTAATCATTTGGATCCACAGATAGCCATATCAGTGGACACCTATACTAGGTATCTTTAGCATAATAGGTACAGAATAAATACAGTAGCAAGTATTAAGAAGTCTTCTTGGGCTGGGCGTGGTGGCTCACGCTTGTAATCCCAGCACTTTGGGAGGCCGAGGCGGGCAGATCACGAGGTCAAGAGATTGAGATCATCCTGGCCAAAATGGTGAAACCCCGTCTCTACTAAAAATACAAAAATTAGCTGGGTGTGGTGGCGTGCGCCTGTAGTCCCAGCTACTCAGGAGGCTGAGGCAGGAGAATTGCTTGAACCCAGGAGGTGGAGGTTGCAGTGAGCCGAGATCGCACCACTGCACTCCAGCCTGGCGCCTGGTGACAAAGCGAGACTCTGTCTCAAAAAAAAAAAAAAAAAAAGTCTTCTTTCCCATGAGATGCTCCATGGTATTAAATTTATTACTCTTTTTTATTCTCTAAACTCTTTGAACCAGTTTTCTCTTCGTGCTATAAAAAGTGATTCTCTAACTCTAAATTTAAGTGCCACTTTAAAGATGAGATAGGAGAGAGATACCTTAGTATCTATGACCATTATACTAAAGTATCTCCTATTTTATTTAAAAATCTTGATTATACAAGCTCAGTTATACTCAATATTATGGTGGGTAAGTGATTAAGATCTTTAATTTCAACTGAAATTTATTTAGATAGTGCTTTTCAGTTCAAGGGGCATATCAAAATCACCTGTAGAACTTTTTTTCATACTTTACCATCTCACCATTCACTTCCCTGGAATCCCTTTTGAAAGCAAAGGAGGAGTAATATTTACTGCAAAATAAACCAAGAGTGATTCTAGTAGGAGCCCCTTTATCTTTGCCCAGTTGTAAACAACTCATCTCTAGCAGACTAATAGTCCTACAGTGATCTAGCCATAACTGATGACATGAAGAAGTTAAAGTCCAAGAGGAACTATGTGACCAAACAGGTGGTTTTAGAAACCAAGGCATGTAAGGAATGATTTAAAAGAAGATAGGTGGCATTTGGAGTAGAGTTTGATTTTTCTCTATGGATCCAAAGAATACATCTAGGACTAGTAAGTGGGAGATAAATAAATAAATTTCAGCTCATTTTGCTCATCTTAAAGAACTTTCTGTCCAGAAGTAAAATGGTCTGATGTGGAATCCTTTTCTAGAGTTTTCAGGCATTGGCTGAACAACCACTTGGGGGGGATATTGTAGAAAGAATTTAAGCATTAGAGATACTAGGTGACTTTGAATGGCCCTTCCAGCTCTGAGATTTTATGATTCACTGTATACCCATTAATTTTTAGTAGTTTAGTTGTTAAATTTTCACTGAATAAAGTATATTTGATATTGTATCCCATTGTCATAGGAAACCTACTTTTAAATTGGAGAATGGGATTATACCTATTCATAATTTTTATTTTATAAATAACCTGTTATTGTGGCAATGTAGCCTAATAAATGTTTTCCTTATCTAATTATCATAAAAACAGTTTGCTAACTGCTGTGATTTCAGGAATTTATTTTATTTTATGCACTTAGCAATTTATTCATGGCTAAATTTTAAGGGCATCAGAAAATTAAGTTGCTACTTTACTTAGTTAATGGGGGAAACTAACATACTTCATATCTTTTACCTTGAAAACATGAGGAAGGATGTTAAAAGCTAAAAACACTGCCTGAAAAAGAAAAAAGATATTAAGTTGTATTCCATATGTCAACTAATTCAAGTAAACATAAAACACATTGTACACATTTCTTTTTTCCTTTGTCCTCAAGACATACCTGAACTACATGTTGTGGAAGTAAATATTATTTAATGGGAAAACTAAAACAAAGTAGGAAATTATTTGGTTAAGGATATATAGCAGAAGAAAGAATTTAATGTAGCCTAATGCACAATTTGACCATGAATTGCACACTACATCTTCTTTTAAGTTTATTCAGATCATTAGTATTATCGTTATGAGATATTTGTTAAGTATATTCTTTATTCAAAGCTTAAATCCATTTTCCAATTATCTTAATAGTCAGACAACACTTTTTTTAATAAGAAAATTGAATTATCTGATGGTAGCATTCCTTAGAATCAAGTGTTAGCCTTTTATTTTGTTTTTGTTTTTTAAGCATTGGCAGCTGTTTGTGAAGTCATAAGAAAGCGAGTAAAGAGGTAATTTATTAATCAGATCGAAATATTAAATCTATTCCTTTTTTCCCAAGATACTAGTTTTCCCAGAAGGTACTTGTACTAATCGTTCCTGTTTGATTACTTTTAAACCAGGTGAGAAAAATTAAATTATGTATTCTAACAAAGTAATATGGAAGATTTCTCAAATGATTTTATAGAAATATATAAAATAACTCTTTAGCTTGCTCTGAGCATTTTTTTCTTTTCTGATAGCAAGTTTTTAACATTGTGGATCCACAGAACTTACTCCTTTGCTTTCTCTTTTGGTGTCACAATTCCTTTCCCCTTGTAGTGTCCACTCCATGCATGTGCACTCGAGATGTGTGGCTGTGAATGCATTTGGGAACCCTCACAGACACGTGAGGTTTTATGTCATCAAGTAGAAAACCTGTTTCATTATAATGTCTTCAGATGCCTTCTAAGATTCACTTCTTTTTTAACATTAGAAGTCAGTGAATGCAGCTTTCTTTATAATTTGTAATACTTTAAAATATTTTTGTATTAGCTGCTAGAATGCTCAGCAGCAAAGTTATGACTCACTTCCAGTAAGTGTGGTAGTTCTTGCTTCAAGCATTTAGTTTTATGTAGATTTTCTTATTTTGCTTTGTCATGATTTTATCATTCCTTAAAATTCTATTGAGAATGGGAGAAAATTTTTGCAATCTATCCATCTGACAAAGGGCTAATATCCAGAATCTGCAAGAAACTTAAATTTTCAAGAAGAAAACAAACAACCCCATCAAAAAGTAGGCTAAGGATATGAACAGACACTTCTCAAAAGAAGACATTTATGTGGCCAACCAACATATGAAAAAAGGCTCATCATCACTGGTCATTAGAGAAATGCAAATAAAAACCACAATGAGATACCATCTCTTGTCAGTTAGAATGGCGATCATTAAAAAGTCAGGACACAACAGATGCTGGAGAGGATGTGGAGAAATAGGAACACTTTTACACTGTTGATGGGAGTGTAAATTAGTTCAACCATGTGTAAGAGTGTGGTGATTCCTCAAGGATCTAGAATCAGAAATGCCAGTTGACCCATCAATCCCATTACTGGTTATATACCCAAAGGATTATAAATCACTATACCATAAAGACACAAGCACACATATGTTTATTGCAGCACTGTTCACAATAGCAAAGACTCAGAACCAACCCAAATGCCCATCAATGATAGACTGGATAAAGAAAATGTGGCACATATACACCATGGCACCGTGGAATACTATGCAGCCATAAAAAAGGATGAGTTCATGTCCTTTGCAGGAACATGGGTGAAGCTGGAAACTATCATTCTCAGCAAACTAACACAGATACAGAAAACCAAACGTATGTTCTCACTTATAAATGGGAGTTGAACAATGAGAACACATGGACACAGGGAAGGGAACATCACATGCTGGGGCCTGTTGCGGGGTAGGGGGCCAGGGGAGGGATAGCGTTAGGAGAAATACCTAATGTAGATGACAGGTTGATGGCTGCAGCAAACCCCCGTGGCAGGTATATACCAATGTAACAAACCTGCACGTTCTGCACATATATCTCAGAACTTAAAGTATAATAATTTTTAAAAATTCTGTTGAATAGTAACACTTAGAAAATGAAAAAAGTGAATAAATAATGAATAAGCAAATACTTTTAAGTGGCATAGGCACAGCATTTAATATTTTCCTCCAGTAGTTCTTAATTCAAAAGAATCTCTCATTTGGTAAGCACTTGGAATTTACCAACATTTAGCAAATGATTTCTGTTATACACACTCTTAAAATATTTAGTCTGTGTATAATATTTACTAATTTTTTATTATAAAACTTTTATTCACATAAAAACAGATTACAAAATTTAGATGTGTTTGCAGGAGCCTTCATTCCAGGAGTTCCAGTGCAGCCAATCCTCCTCAGATACCCAAACAAGCTGGTAAGCATAGTATTTTACTACAGGAAGAATTTCAACATTCCTAATAGCACAGATTCTCTGGAACCCCTTTTAATATATAAATAAGGTTGTCAACAGATAAATGGTGGAAGCCAATGGGAGAGCTCATTCTGCTTACCACATCTAGTTTTCAAAAATTTGCAAGATAGGCACATATCCATTGATACCAATATTAAATATTATTTTGTTATTACTGAACTTCAGGAATATATTTCCTTAGCCTCTACTCTGTTGTCACCATGTTGGTGTGATTAATTCTCAGATTAGGGTCTCATCAGAATGAATAGTAAACATTTGTGATTTTCGTTACTCTAGAAGGAAACTTTTCCAGATTCAGTGGTCATTACTAGTGAAGAAGTATTGAAATAGCAGGGTAAATATGAAAGACTTGGTCTTTCATTACTGGTTCAGTACTTACTAATTGTGTGAGCCTTGGTAGAAAGTAATTAAATAAGAACATATCTGAGAAGAACTTAACTTTTTTTTTTTTTTGAGACAGAGTCTTGCTCTGTCACCCAGACTGGAGTACAATGGCATGATCTTAGCTCACTGCAACCTCCGCCTCCTGGGTTCAAGTGATTCTCTCTCCTGTCTCAGCCTCCTGAGTAGCTGGGAATACAGGCATGCTCCACCAGGCCTGGCTAATTTATGAATATTTAATAGAGACAGGGGTTCAACATGTTGGCCAGGCTGGTCTTGAACTCCTGACCTCAAGTGATCGACCCTCCGTGCCTTTCCAAAGTCCTGGGATTACAGGCATGAGCCACCATGCCCGGCCTAACTTAACATCTTATATAAAGTCCAGAGTTGCCTCAGGAAGTAGTCTCTTCTGCTCCAGTTGAGTTACATCGTTGTCCTCTAGATATTGACTGTATCATGATTTTCCTAAAGAAAGGCTTTTGAGGGAATGTTTTGGTTCTGAGAGAAACTTTCTTTACTAGAGAATTTGTATAAAAAGCCAGGATATAATTATTAGTTGTCTTTACTATTTAAGATTGAGAGTTATTGATGAAATCAATTTCTATATAGAGGCTGGTTTTTTAACCTTGGACATCTATGGCTAAAGAAAGAATTAAGATCTATCAAACTTTTATTCGTTGTACTTCTGCCTATAGGTTTGAGTTTATCGTATGTTCAAATTCTTTCATTTCTCCCAAATAAGCATTTTTTTTGAAAACTGATATATTCTGGTTTTTTTTTAAAGCAAATTAATTATCCAGATATGTTCATGTTAGAAGAAAAGTGACTAAGCATGTACAATAGTTTTTTAAAAATTTGGAACATGTCATTTCATAAAAAATTGGTGACATTAGGAAGATCTTTGCTATGTAGATATGTAATCCAATAATATATTTATTTTACTTCTCCACATGTTGCTTTTAATTTCAGAAAATAAATACATGAATCCTTATATTAAAATAAGATCTTTGTTTTATTTGGTATTTTTCCTCCAGACTAACAGCTAAAATAATTTTGTTATTATAGGATACTGTGACCTGGACATGGCAAGGATATACATTGTAAGTCACTTATGTCTATTATTAGTTTCTATAAATTTTATTTTAGTGAAGAAAAAGAAAGATCATTTATTCATTTTTTAAAAGTGTAATTTAAAACATATTGTTATCTTTAGAAATATAAAAATTTCTGATCAGAGCCTTAAATCTTATTACTGATAAGTCTCCGTAGAAAGCATCACTATTTTGACCACTAACCCCTGGTGTCTCCTGTATGCAAAATTCTAGTCATCTGTCCTATTCAAGGGGATCTCAAGTGTTTATCTGCTAGTTCGTTAAGTGATCTAGTTTGCTTTAATTTTGTAGTTTTATTTCCATTGCAGATTTGGCATTACCTAGTGTCTCCATTCTTACTATGTTGGTTTAAGCCATTCAGAAACATTTAGTCATATGGCCTGAAATAGCTGTGAAGTGTCTGATATGAGTTGAAAAAATAGCTAACCACGATTTCACTTCTGCTCTTGGATTCGAAAAGCATTAGAATCAGCAGTTTTTATAAGCACTTAAGAGAGGAGAGGAATAGTTTCATTATTAAGCAGGCTGATGTGAAGTAGGCCTTTAAAAAGAACAGAACATGGAGTAACTTGGTTTCTCTCAAGATTTTTTGTTTAGTTCCCTCTGAACAAGTCTGAGCCTATTTAAATTTTGGTTAGAGCCATATGAAACACCTAGATTTGCAGACTTCCCCTAGAGGCTTACCCAGTTTTCATATTGTTAAGCACAAAGTTCAGATAACGTTGTTGATGGTTAGGTGACAATCACTTGGAAATATTTAAGGAAATCGTTAATCGCCTTCACGCACATTGTAAGCATTTTTAGATACCTTCCACATAATCTAGTCAACTTCTGAAATCAAATTTTTTTACTACTGCATAATTTCTTCATTTTTTGTATATGTAAATTGCTTTGAAATAATAAATTTAAATCAGAATTGGTAACCGATGGGCCAGCAGAATAGATATTAATACATATGAAACATTTATATTCTTGTTATGCTTCAGTCCTTGATAATTGAAGATAAGCAAATCACACCAAAAATAAAGAACATAAATTGTAGAGGATATCTAAACAACATATTATCTTTCACTTACCAGGAAATCAATTTATTCATTTGACTAAAATACATGTTTCATGGCACTACTGATTTTGAATTCCTGATTGCTTTTATACGTGGGAGAATTAGGAGAAACAGGTAGTATGAAAGTATTTGGGAAAATTTAGTGACTTAACAATGGGTAAGTAGCATACTTCCACTTCCTGAGGTGCGCCTTCCTCTGGGCCTTTATAGGTTAAGTTCCTTACAGAGATAGTGACTTGGGTTCACTATGAGGTCAATAGGAATTTGTTTTTTGTTTTTTTTTTTTTTTGATTGCACAGTAGTCCAGGTTAATGTGGAGATCAAATAGGAGAAAGCTTTTCTGGAAGAGGAACTGGGGATAGACAACATAATAGATGGGTTTAGTTAATCTAGCCTTCTCAACTGAGAAGTATGTGAGAAAAGGAAAGGGAAACTAGGAGAGCAAATTCAGGAATGAAAGAGAGAAAAAATATTTTGAGAGTCAAAGGTTTTTCAGGACTTTTAAACAAACAAAAATCTGTAGAAGGCGCACCTTTGTTTTGTTTGAATGCCACATTGCACCTATCTATCTATCTATCTCACTTCCACTTTTGTCTTCTCATCTACTTAATATTATTATTAGCACTGTCTCTATTACTTCTGAATAAGTTTTCTCAATGATTCTTGCTCAAAGTCCTACTACAGATACAGATTCTAAGAAATGGATTTTATACCAAAACAAATATACCAAGGGAAAAGAGACTCGGAATAATAAACTTAGAGAAGTTTTGTATCAGTTAAGAAGTATTCAGTCTGTCTGTAGGGTGGACAAGACAGGTTAATTGAGATTTTGTGTGTGGTTTTATATGTTTTACAGCATGCAGAATTTTCAGAACAGAATATGCATCTATTCAAATACTTGAATTCCACAGCTCTATTTAAATAATTAAAAAGAATTTACAATGGATAGTGTGGATTGTCTTTAGAGTTTAAAGATAGTAAAAGATTTTTTTCCTTTCAGATGGAAGATTTGTGAACTGACACATTAACAATTTATGATTAATTATGAAAATGATAAATCTACTTTCTAAATTATTTCTTTTAACTAAATTATTAAGGTCTTAAATTCCTTAAATAAGTCCCTCTGGTAATTTTTACAGAAAAATTATATTTTAATTTCTGAACAGTGAAAAGAGATTGGTTGGTTCTTTTCTTAAATGTGTAGTCTAATCCACTCTGCTTGATTTCTGGGTCAGTTGTCTAATGAGGCTAAATTAAAAATCCCATAGAAATCTTATCCAGAGAATCTGAATATGTACTGGAAAGCTACAAGTAGGAACAACTACTGCAAGCATTATCTTTGAGAGAGTTGCTTAATCACTTTAAAGACAGCCTTTGCCTGCCTTTACAATGAAATTTGAAACTTTTCAGATTTCCTCATACCTAAAACATTTGTTAATAACTGGGACAACTTTGATAAAGCTTCTGCTTTTAAGGAAATGCCCATTGATTTTTTTTTAATGTCAAAAAGAGTTAAGAAATGTAATGATCTACCTAGGATTTTTCTTATACACACATTTACGTACCTTAAAATATGGCCTTGGGTAGTTTCTCTAGGGACTTGGGCCTTTGAGTCTGTGTTGTCAAGGAAACTTTAAATTTGTAGTTTAGTCTGTTGAGCTGAGGCTGTCACTCAAATACATATTTGGTATTCATTTGATGATTTAAACTTTTGAATAAAAATTGTCAAGAATACTTGTCTAAGCTGGGCACGGTGGCTTACACTTGTAGTCCTAGCTACTTGGGAGGCTGAGGTGGGAGAATCACCTGATTCCAGGAGGTTGAGGCTGCAGTGAGCTGTGATTACGCCACTGCACTCCAGCCTGGGTGACAGAGTAAGACCCTGTCTCAAAAAAAAGAAGAAGAAGAAGAAAAAGAAGAGGAAGAATTGTCTAGGCCCAAAAAGTGTTATTGCTGCAGCATAGCATTTATAAATGTAAAATATATATGAAGTGTGATGTGGGAGTATTTGTGTATAAAGAAATGATTGTTGAATAATATAAGGTGATACTTGCATTATTGTATAAAGATAGCGCTTTCTTTTTTCTCTTCAGCCTTCAGCTTTGTATGCTTACCTTCTGCCAGCTCTTCACAAAGGTAGAAGTTGAGGTAAGTCATTCAAAATGTAGCTTTGGAACTTGAGATTTGGCCCTTCCTTTAATTTTGAATTTCTAGTCTAGAGAGTCCAGATACAAAGGTCCATCACCCATAACATAAACCTTGGTGTTTTACAAATTGTGTATATAAACCTAGGCTGTCAGATTTAGTCCTTAAAATCATGTTAGAAAACACCTCTAGATTCTGGGAACTTGAAATATGCAACCACCCTGGCTGGCCAGAGGGGCATCACCTGCTCTCATTTTTTTTTACTCCTTTTAATGCTGACCTCTGCCAAATTGAATATGTTTCCACATCCTGATAAAAGGAGTGGACTGCAGCTGATAGAGCCCCACACCTCCTTAAAGAAAATGTTTTGTGAAAGCTAAGAGATGCTACTTGGGGTCTAGGGGAGAGACATAGGGGTCAGAAGCCCTCACTGTGAAATCACTTTGCACATGAAAAGCCCAAGGAAATTATATCTGGGAGGCAGCTCATAACATCATTCACAGGACAGTCCTGGTTTGAGTTACAGTGGCAGGTAGTGAAAGAGGTGTTATTATAGCATTCTGAAAATTTTGACCAGGTTTGTAATGCTCAAAATGTTGGTTCCAGAGCTGTTCTTAGTTTCTAGATATGATGTAGAGTAGACCTCTGAATTCAGAATTCAGTGGGTTTTAGCAGTACCCTCAGGTAGTCTCTGAAGAGAGACAGTTTGATTGTGGGTCTCTTGGATTTTCTAATTGCATCCACGAGTTGTGTAATGAAAACCTTAAGTTTGCCTATGTTATACAGAGTTCTGAGTGGGGACTACTGCCTAAGTGACAGGACTGTGGAATTTAATTCACAAGAATACTATTTTGCTTTGTTGGATAGCTTAGTGATTTGGCCATTTAGAGACTGTCAGCAATACCAAATGAGTTAGGAGGGCAAATTACATTTCAGAATGAGTTTAGTGAAATTTTCTTGAGATTTGCCTGTTTTCTGCCTGTCTTGAAAATATCTGTTTATTAATTATATTTTGCACCTCCCCACTTTGAAAACCAGCTCAGTGTCTCTCATTGTGGCCAAAAACACCCCACATTTGTGCTTGAGGTTCCTGGGGTGGGGGGAAACTAATTTAATAAGTTTAGGAAGTATCAAGGTAAACAAAGTGAATTTTTTTTTTTTCTCAAGACTACTCAGTGCCTTTGAAATGTCTGACATATAGAACCATTTTCTCTGGATATCTCCCAGAACCAGTGTTCTGTAGAATGCATTTCAGAAAGCTCTATATGCTAATATTTCTAAATACCCTGAGCACTGCACTTGCTTCTTTAAGAGCTGCTCAGGTGGTCTAGGCCTGTTTTACTTTTCTTAAAAAAACAAGAAAACTCTTACTTTTTAAAAAGCCATGCTGTCTTCTCTGTAAGACATTGTCTCCCTCTCAATTTACCTCTCT
The DNA here is from genome assembly GCA_963573385.1 of Cacajao melanocephalus. Classification (NCBI taxonomy): domain Eukaryota; kingdom Metazoa; phylum Chordata; class Mammalia; order Primates; family Pitheciidae; genus Cacajao; species Cacajao melanocephalus. The sequence continues at coordinate 32,872 of CAUYLG010057393.1, forward strand.
CTAGCTACAACAAGATCTAGCAACAGATGAAGAAATTGTACACAGAGCTATCCTTTTTTGTCTTAGCATGTCAGTGGTCAAACTGCATTACAACAGAGGTATTCAGATTCCTCTTTTTTTTTTTTTTTTTTTTTTTTTGCCATGACCATTATTACCACATTTCCTTTCCGTGTCATGGCTTTCTTTTTTTAAAACATTATAATATTTGCATTCTCCAGCTAGTTCTGAGACCTGTTTGGATTGTATTTTTCTGGCAAAGAAAACAATGTATTCTTTGTTCTATAACTTCACGAATAAAATGACTTTCAGCTGCTTGAAAATAGCCACATCAACAGAGATTTGATGAATTAGAATTGTGGTGCAGAGCAAGAGGATGAGAATTTGTGGACTTCAAATTTGGTACAGATATTCTTATTTTCATTACGTTTATTTTAAATTTATGATTCTCCCTTCCACCCAGGTGACTCCTATATACTTCATGATATTTTGATATTTTAATACTTACTTTTGGATTTAACTGAAAATGTATCCCAGCAGCCCTTCAGGCACTAAGTATACGACACCCTGGCTTGAGGCTCTGAAGAGCTGGGCCATCTCTGAGGTGCCAGCTTTTCCATCATGTCTGCCGAGGCCCATCTTGAGATTGGTTTGTGGTCTCGGTACATTTAGTTGCTCCAGTTTCAATTGTCTTGGTTGTTCTCAAGTAACCTCTTTTTTATTTTAAATTGATGGAAATCCTTGGTATTATCTTATTTTAAACATGGTTTTGGAACTTCTTGAATATTAGGTAAACCTAATTCAAGATATATTATTCAAGAATATGGTATTAATTTTATGGTTTTTAAAATGAACTTTGAGTGAATTGTTAAAGTGCCCTTGTAGACACTCTTGCTTTTGTGAGTCACGTGACATCCCATTATGTTGGCTGCCACATCCTTTAGTTTCACAAGTCTCCCCAGTAATGATGATTGCCAAACTCTTTAATTATCAAAATCATTACATATCTAAGATGTAATGAATCTAATATTTAGGAATATTTTCTTACCATCTCTTCCTAGCCCGCTCTGCTTCCCAACATAGAGACATACAGTATTTTTGAAAAGGTAATTATTTTCTCAACTCTTGGATCTTAAAAATATAGTAAGTTCTAAACCTCACGTCCTATGTAATTGTTCTTCTGGCATCCTTGAACAATGATAAAGACTTGTGTCTACAGAATGATTCTACTAAAAGTTATTCTTTGAATTGTAATGTGGCATAATGGGTGTTCTTAAAGTATCTTTTAGTCATACTTTTATCAACCAGCTACTTCACAAATATGCCTTTTTAAAGATATGGCCTAGAATAGAGGAAATAAGATAGATAGTAGGAAGCATTGCAAAAGTGACATAGATGAAGAGTCTGCTAGTTTATCTCATGAGAGAGAATACATGCTAAATCAGACTATAAAGCACTAAGTGGGCAGCAGCTGGTTTATGGATGGAAACTAGTCATTCACACTAACTGTGCAGTCAGTTTGCTTCATAGGCTGTATCTCAGTTTGTATTCAAAGCATGTTGACTTTAGAAGCCATGTAGTATATATTATAGATACATAAAAATTGTCTGTACTGGGCCTATTGGACATATAATAAGTCCTCACTTATCTGTAGGGCATATGTTCCAAGACCCCCAGTGAATGCCTGAAACTGCAGAACGTACCAAACCCTGTATATACTAAGTTTTTTCCTAAACATACATATCTCCAATAAAATTTAATTTACAAAATAAGCACAGTAAGAGATTAACAGTAATAACCAATAATAAAATAGAACAGTTGTAACAATATATGTAATAAGAGTTGAATATGAATGTGGTCTCTTTCTCTCTCTCTCTCTGTCAAAATCTCATTGTACTATACTCATCCCTCTTCTTGTGATGAAAAAAGGATGGAGCAGGATGGCATGAAATTTCATCACCCTACTCAGAATGGCATGCAATTTAAACTTAATGAATTGTTTATTTCCAGAATTTTTCATATAATGTGTTTGGACTATAGTTGACTGTTGGTACCTGAAACCACAGAAAGCAAAACCCCAGATAAGGGAGACTACTGTATTTTCTTTAGGAAAATTCCTTTACAAAGCTTATAGTGAGCTTATAGTAGCTAGCATTAGGCCTAAAATACTTTGTGGTGAGCAATTCATTTCCTTAAAGCAATAGAAAAGGTTTTTTTTTTAATTTAAAAAGAATTTCTGATTTAGGAAAGGATTGTAACTAATAAAGAGTATTATGATCAAGAGCTCTGCATATATATCACTTTTAAGATCTTTAGAGAGCTAATTACTTAGGGAAGATTCAAAGACATTTGTATAGTTTATTTAAATATCCAAATGCACTAAAAGTATTTGTAGTTTTTAATCTAAAATGAGCCTTTTAGAAAACCTCAGTCACACAACTACACACATAGACACACGCCCTACGTTGTTCTAACAAAGCTAATTTTGTCTGAAACTTGGTAATATTCTGGAATTTGTCAATACTAAATAGAGAAATCGAGTGTTATAAAAAGGGTATTAATTAGAGATTTTTTTCTGATTCTGTTACTACCTACCTCTATGTGCTTGAGAAAATTAAACCTTTCTAAGCCTGCCTTCTCACTGGAAAAATGGGGATAATGACACCTAATTTATAGAGTTTTGAGGATTAATAAGATTACTTGTGTGCTGGCACATAGTAAGTGTTCAATAAGCACTAACTTTTACTTTCCGCCTCAGCTAGATGTTTCTGTTCTTTTGGAAAGGAAGCAGCAAGCGTTGTTTACAAATATCTTCCTTCTTTTGCATTTTTTCTCTTCGAAGATTTAAAAGAAGAATTACAGAAAGAACTAGAAATGCACGTTTAAGATTGTCCTTTTAAAATTCATTTCTGTTACAAGGAAAAAAGAAAAGATTTATTATAGTGTCATAATTCCTCAGTCTTCCTTTTCCTTATCATTTATTTAGTAGAAAGGAATGTGCTTGATGTGGTTAAGAAAAAAATGAATAAACTAGCTTTAGTAATACTGAGCATTTATGTAAGTGACTGGCTTTGGTTGATGGATGTCTTAAATAGTAGACTGAAGAATTTTGTATCTTGCTTGTATGCAATTTAAGACCCAAGAGGAAGTGGGGGACTCTGGGATCAAAAGCACAAATAAGAGATATTAATCTGAGAAACATGTTGATTAGGCTCTTCCTCATCTGGGACAGGATGGTGCAAAGTTAAGTATGGTGAAGGTACAGAGAATACTGTATTTGAAAGGAGAGGGGAGTGGAGCTTTGAAACCAATTTCAGCCAGCAAAAAAACTGCAAAAAAAAAGGAATAAGTTCACATAAGTTGTCTTGTTTATAAAGTTGAAAGTGAAGTGCCATTTATCCAGGGAGAATGAGGTAAAAGTGGAATTGCAACTTGAAAAGGATGGAACATATGTAACACTGTTAGCGTCTCTCAGTGGTCCCTAACAGGAATATGAAGGCAAGATCAAAAGAGGTGGCTGAGGATGTGTGATTGGCACTGCGGGCATGGCAGAAGTGAAAGATTCTAAATAACAGTTAATACAGAAGCATCTGACTCTTAAGTCCAGTTTTGATAGGCAGGGAGATGTTGCCAGAGGGAGTGGATGAAAAGGGATTATTAGATCCAGATGTGACCATTAGGTTGTCATGGTCTATGAAAGACCAGATTAGGAGAGAAATAAACACTAATAGATAATGAGGAAAAACCAATGGAAGAACTTATCAGAGATTAGAGTCATAAGTTTATTTCCATGGGTGAGGTTGATTTGAGAATATCTGTGGCTAAGATGTTAAGTGGATCATCAGTGTGAGTACTGAGGATACTGAGAGAAGACGAAGTTAGAAAAGAAAACTTGGGGGCTTGAAGTCATTGGGATATAAAGATGTGTGTTGGGAACCATAAAAGATAGTGGCAATCATGTCCACCTCTCTTTGATTGATTTTCCTTTCCAAATCAACAATACATTCATACTGTGAGCCTTGAATGACTGTACAAAATGGAAATGTGATATAGAGGGCAAGGTCTTATCCTAGGACAGGTGACTTTTTATTAGAATTTCCACTGAATTGCTTCTCAGGAGGAATGCGGCTTCCAACGCCCATGGGTGTCAAATTTAGGATTTTAATTATTTTGTACTCTCAGTGGAACTTATTTCCTTAAGAATAAAATGATATGACAATATGAAAGTTATTAAAAATCATTTTATGAAAAATACTACCTGCACTAATAGAAACTAAACCCATATTTCATTGTACTATGTTTGGTTAACAGTGTAGCAGCAATTTATTTTTCAAGGTTTTCAGTATGTACTTTTATGACCTACAAATCAAGTGTATTATAAATGGTTGTTTGGCCTTTTTAAAAAATGAAGAATTATATGGCAATTTGAAACTTTAATTTCTTACACTGTTTTGTTAGAGATTTTATGAACATTAATTTCAACTTACTGTTTTTTTTTAATTTCATACTAAGCAAATGCAAGAAATTTTACTAGATCAGGATGCAGGGAATTTTTAGAAATATTTCTTTGCAAAGATAGTTATTCTAGATATATAAGGATGTGGGGACCTCTGGTGGCTTAGTTTATTTTTCCAGGTTAAAGAACAACTATGCAAAATAGAGAGCCACACACAGAATTCCAATTGGGAAGGACTTTAGAGATCATTTAGTTAAATTTTTTTATTTGACAGGAGAGGGCATTGAGGCTCGTAAAGGCTAAATGACTTTTCCAGGATCACCCAGCAGATCTCAAGCAGCAACCCAGCCCAAGAACTCTTTCTGCAGTATGTGACTGCCCTCTTAAGAAATAAAGTAATCAGATAAATGTGAAAAGTAAAAATGTCCTATAGCATATTGTTCTATAATTCCTATACATTTTATCTTAAAAATGCAATTTGCATCCATGCCATCCTCCACATCCTCACTCCCTCTACTGAAGGTCTTATTCTCTGTCTCATGATTGCAGTTGCTTCCAGACATTCTCCCTACTCTTAGTCTCTTCTTTGGGGCATACCCTGAAGTTACCACTCAAAAACTTGGACCTGGTCACGTCATTCCCTTGCTTAAACATCACCTCTGAGATACCATTGCTTACAGTTTTCTTAATATGGTTGACAAGATTTGAAAACAGGTTCATTTGGGGAAAAAATGGTATTTTTAACTTCTTCTAGTTGCATTCTTTATTTATCAAATGGAAGTGGTAGGATTTACCTCAAGGAATTATTTAGAGAGTTAATGATACAAAGTCTCTAATATAAAATAGCTAGCACACAGTAGATGCTTAATGGATGGTAACTCTTATTGGTGACTTTAGCTCATTGTTTCATAAATTTCAACCCTACTGCATGGAGAGCTTCTTGAGGGCAGGGACTTTGTTGTTGGGTTTTTAGGGCTTAGCGCAGTGCCTGAGCACCTATTATGGGGGAAGAATTAATGAAATAAAATAATGTATGTAAAACACCTAGCATGATGTCTTGTTTGTAGTTATAATTCAATAAACATAACTATTGGCAAAAATCTCACTTATCCTTAAAAAGCCAAGATCAAGTATTAGTTCTTCTATAGCGCATCCTTAACAGAATTAGCTTTCTTGTGTGCACTCTCTCCCTAGGCACCACCTTCCTCTTTGGCTACATTTCCCTGGCCCTTGACAAAATTAATCCTTTCCTACCTCTTGCTCTCATACTGCTGGAGGGATGCTTAGTGGGCAAAATAAGGTTTTTAGAATCTGACAAATCTTGGGCTGAATTCTGGCCATGTGACTTGTATGCATTTAGGTAAGTTAATTAAGCTATTGAGCCCCATCTATAATTGGGGGTAATAAGGGTAATGACACTTGGCATATGGGATTATTAATCTGTTGGGCTATCCTATTAAAATATTGATCTTCTTTAGAGCAGGGAATAGGGTCCTATTAATCTTGCCTGGTATATAGTAGGTGCTGAAAAATATGACTTGAATATGGCACTAAAACCTTGCTAATGTTAGAAAACCATAAATAAGAACAAGAACAGTACAATTGAGGCATCACAGAACATCAGGTGGAGAAAAAGTATAATTAAAAATGCTAAAGCAAAAAATGGTGTTAAGCAAAAACTGTAAAGCCAATACTGAGAGTTTTTTTTAAAGCAGAATAAATGATAAAACATAAAGTTCAAACAAATAGTGAAAACTATGAAAGACAAAAATAAAAGAAAAAAAGTTTTCACATAAAGGAATGGGAGTAGTAGAAAATGCAGTTCTAGGAGTGAGATCTTAGTAGTTACAGCTTTACACTTCCAGAATTCCAGACACTGGCTCGTTTCACCCTCGCAATCACCAGAGAAGTAGTGATCATAACCCTCTTTTTAGAGTTGAGGAGTTGGTTCAGCAAAGTTAAATGGCATACTGGTTAACACACAAGCAGACTCAGGGCTTAGAAACAGATCTCCTGAGTCCAAGACCAGTGCCCCATTACCTCATGTAACCTATGTTCTAGAAAGGTGGATGATTTAATATATTGATAATTTATAAATTAATTTACTTAGCATTTAATGCCTTAGGCTTAAGACGTTGTTATGGAGAGGTATATTTGTCTTTCAGTTTATGCCTGTTCAAGTACCAAATGATGAAGAAAAAAATGATCCTGTCCTGTTTGCCAGTAGAGTCCGGGATTTAATGGCAGAGTAAGTGTATTTATGTGATTATAATTCATAAATAATTTGAAAGTTATTTCTACATGTTATTTAACTAGTTTTAAGGGTTTTTTCCCCCCTGATGGCCTTGTTCCCCAACTCATTTTGGTACATAAAGTAATGTTCCAAGAGACGAGGTCAGTATAACAATCTATAAATGTTTTCCCCAGCTACGTACCCCAAATAAGGAAATACAACTGAAGAGGGTACAATAACCAGAAAACACCAGAATCTGCTTTCCACAGGGTAGATTCTCCCAAGCTGGCCCGCCACTGTCAGATGAGCCTTGTGATGATCTGTGGTTCCTGCCATGGCCCACCTTCTATCCCATCAACCTTCTTATAGCTGCCCAAGGCTGTGTTTCTAAGGCATTACTGACTATAGCACCAAAAAAGAGAAAGTTTGCAATGGAAAAAGATGCATAGAAGAGGGAAAAAGTCACCTTTCATAGATGGCTATAAATTAGGATTTAGAAACTATAAAAAATAAGGTTAATATTTTCCTGCACATAAAGGTATTCTAACTGGCCATTATTCTGACTAGATAAATCACCCCTATCTTGTAATGAAAGACTGTATTATACTATACCACCACCCAGGCAGTCTCAGAGCCCTCCAGGTGTGCACCCTCTCCCCACACACCACCTTCTTCATTCCCGGTAGGAAGTTTGGAGCTAATAGACCAGCAATGTTTATTCTCTTAGTAAAAATTCAAGGAGAACTCTGAATTTAGCTTCATAGCTGAATTTAGCTTTATAGCCAGATTTCCTATATATAGCCAGCCATGTATATATGTATATGTATGTGTCTCTATAAGTATTTGTTTTATTCTAATATATGTATCTTAATATTTTTCTGCAGAATAACTATTTTCAAAATAGAATAAAATTTGGGAAAAACATTTGCTATTAAATGTATATAGATGTGCTTGTTTTACCTAGTGTTTAGACCACCTACAAAGTTATTTTTTATATTGTTTTCCTTTCTTCCTTTCATATGTTTTCATGTCAGCTTATATCCAAATGGTAGAAAGCAAGATAAGTATTAGAAATTGAGAACATGTACCCCAGAACCTAAAGTAAAATTTAAATAAATAAAAAAAAAAAGAAATGGAGAGAAGTGGGCCAGGCGTGCTGGCTCATACCTATAATCCCAGCACTTTGGGAGGGAAAGGCGGGCAAATTACTTAAGGTCAAAAGTTCATGACCAGCCTGGCCAACATGGTGAAACCCCATCTCTATGAAAAATACAAAAATTAGTTGGATCTGGTGGTACATACCTGCAATCCCAGCTACTTGGGAGGCTGAGGCAGGAGAATCACTTGAACCCGGGAGGTAGAGGTTGTACTAAGCCAAGATGGAGCCATTGCACTCTAGCCTGGGCAACAAAGCAAGACTCTGTCTTAAAAAAAAAAAAGAAAAGAAAAAGGAAAAGAAATGAAATTGAGAGAACTTACATCAGATATTTTGGCTTTCCAGATTGTGCCTAAAAACAAGAGAAGGGTTTTGTTTAGACAGTCTTTTTCTGAATTCGAAGGTGTGGAGGTAGTAATGGCTTGTGATAAAGAGTAAGAAAGACCTTGATTAGCTGCACAACTTTGGACAAGTCTCCTCCAAGTCCCCTTCTCCTCATATGTGAAATGGGAGTTAAAATCATTGCCTTGTCTTTCTCATGGTTTTGATTATTAGGAGACTCAAGTAGGAAAGTATATGATAAAAGCATTTGAAAACACAAGTACTGTGGTAGACCCTTAACTTATTTAACAATATCTTTACATCAACTCTATGATGTAAGCAAGAAAGCTGACTCAGGGAGGTGAGTAGTTTGCCTAAAATTACACTAGGTAGTGACTGTCTGAGCTGGAACTCAAATCCTCATTTCCTGTTACCAAAGCCCAAGCTCTTAACTATTATACTATACTATTTATTATTATATTATAATTTCCAATATTTTAAAATTTATTTTTCTATCTTATATATTCTTATGCCAAAATATTTATTGATCAAAGAGCTTAGAAAAAATGTTTTAGTTAGAAAAAAATGTTTTATTCTGATTGTATTCATTCAGAATTTAATGTTTCTAGCAATGATTCAACAAAATCCAGTACAGTTTAAAGACATAATTTTATGATTTTCACTGAATATTTGTGAGTAAAAACTTAGTGAAGAGGAATCTCATGTGTTGTACAACCTTTTTTTTTTTTTCCAGTATTCAGTATTTTTCCAGTTCTTATAAATGTGTAATCTAATTAACTATCATTTAATCTGTGAGCAGTAGTGAAGTAGGAACTAGGATGTATACCCTTCCTTAAGGATGGAGGATTTTTAGGTTTAGAAGAAATATCAGCTTATTATCAATTTGCTTCAATATTTTTGGAAGATTGCTATGTAGCAAGAAGGTGGTCTCTAGCTATAAAAGATGAAAAAACATAGACAGCTAGCAGTTTGAATAGACTGTTTACTTACCCTATGTACAAATCCAATTTATCTGCTTATTTATTTATTTTTTGAGATGGGATCTCCTCTGTCACCCAGGCTGGAGCTCAATCTCAGCTCACTACAACCTCTGCCTCCTGGTTTCAAGCAGTTCTCCTGCCTCAGACTTCTGAGTAGCTGAGACTACAGATACACCACCACCACGCCTGGGTAATTTTTGTATTTTTAGTAGAGATGGGGTTTCACCATGTTGGCCAGGCTGGTCTTGAGCTCTGCTGGGATTACAGGGCATAAGACACCATCTCCAGCTCCATTTATCTGTTTAAACAGAACCTCCACAGGCATTCTTCTTACGTCCTTACAATAACCATTTGGAATAAGGACAATATTCATTCCTATGTACAGATGAGAAAAGTGAGGCTTCATTCACAGCTGGTAAAAAACTCCACTAGGACTTGAACCTAAGTCTTCTAATTACTTTCCGTGAGACCGAAGGCAACTGTTATTATTGTTATAGTTAAAACACAAAACAAAAATTATCAGCCACATAGACAGAAGCATGTAGATATAAGTAGATTAACTTGGTCCTCAGTAAATCTGTAAAAAAGTGGAGAAATATGTCTCTTTGTAAAGAAAAGCCAGAGTTACTGGTTTAAAAAGTAGTAAATACTTTTTCATTTGCTGTTGTTTGGAACCAATTAAAGCCTCATGAAAAATGACTACTTTTTTTTTAAATTGAATTTTAGTTTTCTTCTTAATACTTTTAGAGCTCTGGGAATACCAGTGACAGATCATACCTATGAAGATTGCAGATTGATGATTTCAGCAGGACAGCTAACGTTGCCTATGGAAGCTGGGCTGGTGGAATTTACTAAAATTAGTCAGAAATTGAAGTAAGTGGATTTTAAAATTACTACGCTTTCATAAAGATGTCCAAAAGGGATCTGAAATCCTGTCTATTTGTTTTCTCCTGCTTTATTAATGCCCAGCTCTAGGACCCACTTGGTGTTTATTAGGAGAGTCGGAGTTGTGAATTTATCTCACATTTTTATTCATCTACTTTTGCTTTTTCAAGAACAGTTAATTCAGAGATGTGTGCATTGGTCACAGGAGGAGACCAAGGGATAAAAAATGTGGATCCACACAGATCTGCCTCCCTACTCAGAGAGAGTTAGTGGCTCAGAGAAGTTAGTCCTGCTACCTGCTTACAAGAAGGACAGCATCATTAGATGATACTGGCATATAGTGGTCAGAACTTTACATGTGAAACATGAATTGACTTGTATAGTTGCAATTCTGACCATCACTGGATTTTAAATGCTTGCCCTAGGTCTACCTTTTTTTCTGGATACCTATTTTCCTTAAAAAAAAGGCAAACATTCTTCTTCGTGCTCTTATAATTTAGTTTAAACCATTGACAACATTCTTGTTGAACTATTTTCTATAAAAGGTGTAACCCTCAGTCTCCCTTTACTCTTATTATAGTTCATTCTGTTCTCAGCCCTATCTGGAATTTGCAGAATTTATTAATTAATATCCTCTCTATGAAGGAGCTATAGAAAGTTACTATATCAAAGTTCAGTATTAAAGTATAATATTTTGATAGCTGATATAGAAAATATTATTTATATCTTAAGATAACAAAAATGTTTTACTTTTGTTTGTATATTATGGTCACAATGTTATGTAGATATAAAAAGTTTAGAGTCACTAAAATTGGGCTAAGAAGTATATGTTAGGTCATTTGTTTAATTCTACAAAGCAGAGATAGGATATGATGTAAGCTACAGTACATTTTCCAGTGTTTTATCACCATGGCTTTTTATAACTAATCTTGGAGGACATGTGTATAGTCTGATGAATCCCCCATCATAATATTTTGTGAAAGATGAGTTCACTATCAGCCTGAAAGTTTCTTGAAAGCAAGAATTGTAATTTCATCTTTAAAAACTTAATACATACTATACATTTACTAAGATTATGTTTACATTTTTAAAAATTTGCTTTCTTATTTTCTTCTCATGAGTCATTTATTGTTTCACTACAATGTTCTTCTCATTTACTTTTATTTCCCTGAGATATTTGAGGTAATTGTCAGTTATACAGGTATCCTTTAAAAGATTAAATGCCTTCATATATGTTCAATATGTGCTTTTAAATACCTGTTTTATTCTCCTTTACAAATTTAACACTTAAAATATTTTTTCTCAGATACATTAATAAAATAATGGTCATAAAATGTCCATGTGCATTGTAAAGAGCTAATAACATGTATCTATAATTCTTTGTTTCTTTAGATTAGATTGGGATGGTGTTCGTAAGCATTTGGATGAATATGCATCTATTGCGAGTTCCTCAAAAGGAGGAAGAATTGGAATTGAAGAATTTGCCGAGTATTTAAAGTTGCCAGTTTCAGATGTCTTGAGACAACTTTTTGCACTCTTTGACAGGGTATGTTAAAATTTAATCCTTAACATTTTTACTCTGTCAGTCCTGCAGTGCATAAATCAATATGGTAGGCAGTTTGAAAAACTTGATAGGTCAGTGTTAGAAGAATCAAGTCTGAGCCTGTGGTTTATTTGCATGATTTTGTTTTTTCTTCTTAATAGTGATACTAATAATTGTGTGTATTATAATGTTTATTATAGTGTCATATATAAGATAAGTATCTATTATTTTAAATATCAGGCCAGAAATAAATATTGTGATCATATAACCACATTTATAGTGTGGAATTAGAAGAGTTTATATAATTGGCAGGAATTTTAAAATTTATATCAAAATTCATACATTGATGACATGAGTGTTAAAATTCTATCGGAAGGTTTTAGATTTCTCCAAACTTGTATGAAGACCAAATAGATTTTTATTTTCAAGTGACATTTTGTAACAAAGGCTTTAATTAAAATCTAGCCATTTGTCATTATATTGGGGATACAATTTGCTGCTTATGAATATTTAAGTACATGAAATTAGATAATTGAATTGTCAATAAGTTTCCTTAGGAAACCTGTATCATGACTTCAGGTTTTCCATTTTTTAATTTGTTTTTTAATATATAAAATTGGTAGTATACAGAAACTAGCCAGGCATAGTGGTGCGTGCCTGTAATCCCAGCTACTTCAAGAGGGTGAGGTGGGAAGATCACTTGACCCCAGGAGGAGGAGGTTGCAGTGAGCCAAGACCGTGGCACTGCATTAAAGCCTGGGCAACAGAGCAAGACTCTATCTCAAAAAAAAAAAAAGATGATAAAATGCACTATTTTGGTTACAATTCTATGAGTTCTAACAAATGCACAGAAACATGTAACTACCACTGCATTCAAGATACAGAACAGTTTAAAAAATACGTATATTTTCTTGCAGCTATTCTATTTGTAGTCAAGACCTTCCCCCAGTTTTAACTCCTGGCAGTCACTGATCTGTTCTCCATCTCTATAGTTTATGTTTTTCCAGATGTCATGTAAATGGAATCATGCAATATATAGTTTCTTGAGTATGATTTCTTTCACTGAGCATAATGCATTTGAGATTCAGGCCTGGTGTTTTATATATCAATAATTAGTTCTCTTTCATTGCTGAGCAGTATTCCATTGTATTGATGTGCTATAGTTACTTTATCTATTCCCTAGTTGAGGAACATTTGGTTTAGGTACAACTGGGGGCAAATATGACTATAGCTGTCATCCTAAAAATTGTATATAGGTTATTATATAAATGTAGGTTTTCATTTCACTTGGGTAAATACTTAAGAGTGAGAACCCTCTATTTTCTCTTATCTGAGATATTTTGCATTCATTCTGAAAGATATTTTTGTTGTACAGGCAGGTCTTGGAGATGTTTGGGGTTTGGTTCCAGATCACTGTAATAAAGGGAGTATCACAATAAGTGAGCCATATGCAGTTTTTGGTTTCCCAATGCATAGAAAAGTTTATTTATAATATACAGTTGTCTAGTGAGTATGCAATAGTATTATATCTAAATAAACAATGTATATACCTTAATTTAGAAATACTTGACTGCTAAAAAAATGTGAGCAATCATCTGAGCCTTCAGCAAGTTGTAATCTTCTTGCTGGTGGATTATCTTGCCTCAGTGTTGATGCCTGCTAACTGATCAGGATGGTAGTTGCTGAAGGTTGGGCTGGTTGTGGCACTTTTTAAAAATAAGACAACAATGAAGTTTGCTGTATTGATAGACTCTTTCTTGCATATAAGATTTCTTCATAGGCTGGGTGCAGTGGCTCATACCTATAATTCCAGCAGTTTGGGAGGCGAAGGTGGGTGGATCACCTGAGGTCAGGAGTTCGAGACCAGCCTGACCAACATGGTGAAACCCTGTCTCTTCTAAAAATACAAAAATTAGCTAGGCATGGTGGTACATCCCTGTAATCCCAGCTACTTGGGAGGCTGAGGCAGGAGAATTGCTTGAACCTGTGAAACGGAGGTTGCAATGGACCGAGATCGCCCCATTGCACTCCAGCTGGGACAACAAGAGCAAAACTCCGTCTCCTAAAAAAAAAATTTATTTGTAGTATTTGATGCCGTTTGATAGCATTTTACCACAGTGTAACTTCTTTCAAAATTGCAGTCAGTCATCTCAAAACATGTCATTGCTTTAGCAATTTAGTTCATGTAATAGTCTAAATCCTTTGTTGTCATTTTTTGACAGCATTCACAGCATCTTCATCAGGCACAGTTTCCATTGCAATAAACCACTTTCTTTGGTAATCCATAAGAAGCAACTTCTTATCCATTCAAGTTTTATCATGAGATGGCAGCAATTCAGTCACATCTTCAGGCTCCATTTTTAATTCTAGATTTCTTGATATTTCTACCACATCTGCAGTTACTTCCTCCACTGACGTCTTGAACCCCTCAAAGTCATCCATAAGGGTTGCAATTGGCTTCTTCCAAACTCTTGTTAATATTGATATGTTGACCTCCTTCCGTGAATCATGAATGTTCTTAATGGCTTCTAAAATGGTGAATCTTTTCTGAAAGGTTTTCAATTTACTTTCCCCAAATCCATCAGCAGAATCACTAGCTATGGCAGCTGTAGCCTTGTAGCATTTCCTTGTGGCAGCTATAGCCTTACAGTATTTCTCAATAGGATTTCAAAGTCAAAATTACTCCTTAATCTATGGGTAGCAGGATGAATGTTGTGTTAGCAGGCATGAAAACAACATCATCCTCCTTGTACATCTCCATCAGAGCTGTTGGGCAGTTAGGTGCATTCTCAATGAGCAGTAATATTTTGAAAGGAATCTTTTTTTCCTAAGCAGTAGCTCTCAACAATGTTCTTAAAATAATCTTTAAATCATCCCATGAACAAATGTGCAGTCATCGAGGCTTTGTTCTTCCATTTATAAAACACAGATAGAGTAGACTTAACATAATTTTTAAGGGCCCTGGAATTTTCAGAATGGCAAATCAGTACAGAATATGGAAGGGACATGCAAATCAGGACAGAAGACACAGAAATAGGAAGGAACATGATACAGGGACAAAGAAAGAAGTTTATAGAACATCTTAGACATTGTACTCATCAGGATTTTTAATCAAAATTAAAATGTAAAGTCACCAGCTGTATTCTCCCCTAACAAAACGATCAGCGTGTCTTAAGCCTTGAAGCCAGACATTGATTGACTTCTCTGTAACTATGAAAGTCCTAGATGGCATTTTCTTTCATTAAAAGACCATTTCATCTACACTGAAAATCTTCATCAATGATCTTAGCTAGATTTTCTGAATAACTAGCTGCAGCTTCTCTATCAGCACTTGCTGCTTTACCTTGCACTTTCTTGTTATGTAAACAGCTTCTTTTCTTAAACCTCATGAACCAACCTCTGCTAGCTTTAGTCTTTTCCTCTGCAACTTCCTCACCTCTCTCAGCGTTCATAGAATTGAAGAGAGTTGGAGCCTTGTTCTGAATTAGGCTTTGGCTTAACAAAATGTTGTGGCTGCTTTGGTGTTCTATCCAGGCTATTCAAACTTTCTCCGTAACAGCAATAAGGTTGTTTTACTTTCTTATCATTTGTGTGTTCACTAGGGTAGCACTTTTAATTTCCAAGAACTTTCCTTTGCATTCACAACTTGGCTGTTTGATGCAAGAAGCCTAGCTTTTGACCTGTCTGGGGTTTTGACATGCCTTCCTCACTAAGCTTAATCATTTCTAGCTTTTGATGTAAAGTAAGAAATGTGCAACCATTCCTTTCACCTGAATACTTAGAGGTTGTCATAGGATTATTACTTGGCCTAATTTCAATATTGTTGTTCAATATCCCTCCAGTGAACAGGGAGGGACCAAGGAGAGTAAGCAAGACTGGGAATGACCAGTCAGTCCGTGGAACAATCAGAACACACACAACATTTATCAATTAAGTTTTCCATCTTATGTGGGCAGAGTTTGTAGTGCTCCAAAACAATTATAATACTAGCATCAAAGATCACTGATTATTGATCACCATAGCAGATATAATAATAACAAACATTTTTTGAAATATTAGGAGAATTACCAACATGTGACACGAAGACAGGAAGTGAGCATGTGCTGTTTGAAAAATGGCGCTGATAGACTTGCTCATGCACGTTTGCTACAAATCTTCAAATTGTTAAAAAAAAATACATTATCTGTGAACTGCAGTAAAGCAAAGAACAATAAAATGAGATATGCCTGTATACAGAATTCTGAGTTGACTGTTCTTTTCTTTCAACAGTTTAATAATGTCTTGCTTTAAAATGGCCCCCATGGTTTTGCAGCCTTACTAGTTCTTCAAGTTTTGACTTTTCTCACCAATCCTTCTCCTATGCTATTTTGTCCAGAGGTAGTTGCTTTTTGTATTTTGTTCAGAGTTTCTAGTTATAGTCAAGAATGATAGGCTGGCTAAAGATTCCATCCATCTTGGTGTGTAACAAAAGTTCCAGTTTTATATTTACTATTGGAAAAAAACAGTTTGTAAAGAAAACATGGCTTCATGACCAAAATAAGCAGTGCTTTTTTCTTTTTTCCCAGAGCACACTAAATTCCTGTAATGACTGTGAACTCATAGATGAGGTATTCTTTAACAAGATGCTGTTAAGTAACCTTTTAGATAAAGCACCTGGACCTCTCTTCTCAGCTTGCAGGCAGCATACAAATAATCTGTCCTCATCTATGAAATAATAATGTGTAACTGCAGCAGTATTACTAGAAACTGCAATGAAGATTTAGGGGAAGAAAGAAGCAAATTATAGTTTGTTCGTCTGTTTGTTTCTTGAGATCAAGTCTTACTCTGTCGCTCACGCTGTAGTACAGTGGCATGATCTTGGCTTTCTGCAACCTCTGCCTCCCGGATTCAAGTGATTCTCCTGCCTCAGCCTCCTGAGTAGCTAGGATTACAGGCATGCACCACTACACCTGGTTAATTTTTGTATTTTTAGTAGAGACAAGGTTTCACTATGTTGGCCAGGCTCATCTTGAATCCTGACCTCAGGTGATCCACACACCTCGGCCTCCCAAAGTGCTGGGATTATAGACGTGAGCCGCTGCAGCCAGCCAGAAGTAAATTATTAGATGTAACAGTGCAAGTTGGGAAATTAGAGGTACCTTTTTATTTGTATGATTACTAACATGTCTGAGATTTATATAGCATTTTCCACTATGGCTTTAGAAACCATGCAAGTAATTTTAAATAAAATTTTTATATATACAAAACTAGTGATGAGAAGGAATATGGCAGGGACATACAAACCAGGACAGGAAATAGGGAAATAGGAAGAAACATGAAACAGGGACAAAGGACAAAGTTTATAGCACATCTTAGACATTGTGCTCATCAGGATTTTTAATCAAACTTTAAAATAAATTTGTAGAGCTTGCCCTGTCTTTCAGGTGTCAAACTATTATAGCTAGCAGTTACAGAATTGTTATGACACCAGTTCTGTCTTTTGATGATTGGTGATACCTGCCAACAGCCTCATTGTTTGCGCAGCACTGTGAGTATAGAAAGGTTTGAGTGGGCAAGGGGATATAAACCAAGGATTAAAATAACTGCCAGCTAGCTGATTGACTAACTCAGACTAGAGATAAAAATTGACCCAGGCAGTTAGAAGACTGGTGAGCCTTTGTAGCCTATTTGGTCACCATATTTTTGCATGGAATGATTTGGTAGGCATACATATTATTTTATAATTATGGGGGTTTTTTTTGCTTTTTTTTTTTTTACTTCTTTGTATGATATGTCTGAAGTTTAGATATGAACCATAACTGTTCTTCAAGATACTTTTCTTTTGATCTCCAACATACTGGAAGGTAGAGAAAATAGTCTGGAGAATTAATGACTAATGCATTTGACCTTTCTTTCCTTCCTTTTTCCTTTTTTCCTTTCTCTCTCTCTTCCTCTCTCTCTCTCTCTCTCCCTCTCTCTGTTCTGAGCACACCTGCATGTCTGCCTGTGAAGATTTACTTTGTTTTGAGAATCTGAGTTGTGCAATTGATGCCACGCCTTATACACATACCCACTTTCCATGCTAGATTTGTTTTCTCAGTCTCTGTAAGTGGTTTAACAGAGGGATGTTTGATGGGAAAGGCAAGGAATTTCAGCAGCTCCATAGTTTGTTTCTTTCAGGGTAGCTTATCTTGCCAAACTAAGTGCATAATGGGGAGAAGGGGAGGAAGGATGGGAAAGAGAAAAGGTAAGTTGTCCCTGTTGCTCTTTCAGCAGCTAGAAATTCTTGCAGTGAAAAATGCTCCCATAAGCCCTTCCCATGTTCCTTTCCCACTTTATCCTCCTTTCCCCCTTTATTCTTTTCTTTTCTCATCTTTTCTCAAGTCTAATGCCGTTGTGGTTGGAATCTGGGGGATGGAGGGAAAACCTCAATATCTCTCCACCATTCCCTTACTTTTTCTTCCCGCCTACGTTCTTGGCTAGTCTGCAAAAACCTCATAATTGTTTTTGTCTCAGTTTATCCTACAAAAATATATTATTAGCTCCTTCTAACATGTTCTTTAGATTCTCAGATATTTGATGGCAGAGAGTTTGAAGGTCCAACAGAAATGTGGTATTCATGATCCAAAGCATGGCATAGTTCACTAGTTTGGGATAATTTCCTTTGGAAAGGTCTCATCATATCTTTGAAAAACAAAAAAGACCATTTTCATCTTTAGGTTTAATTTAGCTTATTAATTTTTGTGAATGTGTTCTTAACTTTCTGGTTCAGAGGTTCATTGGGGATTAAATGTACAGATGAGTTAGAGCTAAGGGCTTAAACAACGGTTTAAAACAGTGGATTCTCAACTTGTTTTTATGTTTATAATCCAAATTAAGAGTAGATTTTATACCAGCATACTTGAAGGGATTCAAAGACACTTAACAAGATTAAGAAATTTTTACACTGGCTAAATCAGAATTAATTATAACACAATCATTTTTAGTTATAACAATGTCTTGCAATGTTCATAACAGCATCATTGTTCATTTCATCCTCCTTCAGCCCCGTGTTATTTGCCAGTTGTGTGCTTCCCTTGAGGCAGTATCTTCTCTACCTATAAAACAGTTCTTGCATATTTCTATAAACACATAATTTTTGCTGCAAGCTTGCCAATATACCATATTATCTGCCTCTTACCTCCTACCACAAACAAGTCATATCTCTTCCACACTGTATCTCAAGATGTGTTCATCTTAATTTTCTGTCACCATATTCACTAGAAGCAAAGCTATATTTCAGTCAGGAAACTTTCTCTCTGTAAAGGACCAGATAGAAAATATTTTTGACTTTGCAGACAATATGGTGTCTGTTACAACTATTCATCTCTACTATTATAGTGCAGAAATGGCCATAAAAATACATAGATGAACAGCATGACTGTGCCCCAATAAAACTTTATTAACAAAACAGGCACCAGATTGGATTTGGCCCACCAGCTGTAGTTCACTGGTCTCTACTGTATTTCCTAAGCTGATGAAAACAAAGCATGCTCCTAGGTTTAAGAACTGGATGGAAGGATTACTATAAGTCACTATACATCAGTGCTTATATTGACTGTTATTAATTTTTGGGTATTCTACATCTGATTTAAAGAGATCACTAGGAGTCTTTATTCTTAACTAATCTGTCTAGCTCTTGTTACTATCCTCCCATAGTTGTAAGTAGTGGTATATCATTCATCTTCACAGATGAGAGGAAAAGAGTGAGAAAATTGATTTCTAATTCTCATCTGTAGTCTGGCATGAGCTCACTTTCTCTTTTCACCAACACCATTATATGCATAATAGATTATTCCTTAGTAAAATTTAGACAGATGATTATGATTTCCATTCTGTAAAGAATTTAACAGTGATCATGATTTTTCCCATTTCTGCCTCCTAACAAGTACTTGGTTCTTCTGGCATTACTATGTACTTTGTTTAAATATTAGACAGGAAAAGTTTGTGTATACTTTAGCACTTTGGCAATCCAGCCTTCTTGGCTATTGTAAACTTCTGTAGATATTTTATTACTGTTTCACATTATATGGAATGAATGTGTTTCTTCGTTCCAAGTTTTTCCTGTCTACCCTGTTCTTGTTCTTGGTATTAGTTCAAGTGTTAAATCTTAAGTGCCAATAATAACAAATATCCTTGCGTGCCCCTTCCTGTTAGAGAAGGTTGGATGCTGTAGTGTGCAGGTTTTCTGCTCATGCTGAGAGTTAGGACAAGGCACTTAGGTGGCTTAAATGACTGGAAATGAACAGTAAAGTCTTCTATCCTTTAAGTTTCCAGTTGAGGTTTCATATGTAATACAGCATTTCATAATTCACATGAAAAGAACCATTTTGATTCCAATTCCAGTTAATCAGGATTTGCTGTATGAAATCTACTCTACAACTTATATAATTTGCCAAAAAAAAAGCAAAGAGGCTATAACTTTCTGGGTGGGACACATAAACTTTTCTATTCAGTTGTGTAAGTTGCCTTGAAAGTTTGGTCCTATATGTCTGAGTATTTCCCTATTCAATTCTCAGGTTCACTTAGCTCCTCCATTTAGTCCATCATAGTATTTTCTATGTCTGAGTATCGTTAACTAATATGTCCATCTAGACATGAGAATTACATGCTTTACTTTTGGCTTCTCAATGCAAGTATACTTGGGGAATACATAGAGGAAACAGAAAGGAGCTGTAAAATTAAAATGTAACTTTTTAAACCAGAGCAAGGGAGTAATTACTGGCCTCCTCCAGGAGCACAAGGAAGTAAAGAACAAGGCTTTGTAAAAGAAAATTGTGTCACACCAACTTAATTTCCCTCTCTGACAGAGTGACAGTCTAAGATGATAAGGAAAATGAAATAGATTTCATCTATATGAACTCTAGAAAGATTTTTGACTTCATTGAACATGACATTCTTATCAACAAATTGGAAAGGTCTGGTCCAGATCATGTTGCAGTTAGATGAAAGCCCCACTTGACAGAAAGGCTTCCTCTAAAGTGGGAGTTGTGAGTCTTTCTGTGTTATTTAAACATGATTCAGTTCCCCTTGGAATTCTTTTTGGAAAGCAATATACTTAATAGGTTGCAGTCACCAGACAGTATGTCAAAGTGGGAATAAGGGTAAGTCAGTATGTCTTTAACAGTTGTAGAACCAAACCCAGATAAAGAAAGATTAAATTAAATTAAAAAGTTTAGGCGCCAGAAGGAAACTAAACTCAATACAAGAATGATAATCCTGTCACAAATCTAGATTCACAGAATTGTAGAGCTAAATACACTTTTGGTATCAAATTGCCCATCTTCTTCATTTTGCAGAAGATTGCCAGGTCAAGAGAGGAAGTTACATGCTCAAGGCCACACAGCTGGTTAATTGCAGGACTGAGACTAGAATTCCTGGTTTGGTATTCTTTTTTACTACAAACTGTTAGTATTGATTTTAAAAAAATTCTTTAGAGCCATATTTCACATATCATATAATTCACCCAAGTATACAATTCAGTATTTTTTTGTAAATTTACCGAGTTGTGCAGTTATCAACTTTCAAGTGATTTTAGAACACTTCCATCATCCCAGTAAGATTTTTATGTAATTAACTATTAATTCCTGTCACTACTTATGTCCTAGCCCTAGGCAACCACTAATCAACTTTCTATCTCTATAAATTTGCCTTTTCTGGACATTTTATAGAAATGGAATCATATATGTCTTTGTGTCTGGCTTCTTTCACTTAGCATAATGTTTTAAGGTTTATCTATCTTGTAGCATGTATCAGTCATCATTTTATTGCCAAATAGTATTCTTCTATGTGAATATATCATATTTTGCTTATCCATTCACGTTGGTGAACATTTAGGTTGTTTCCACTTTTGAACTATTTTGAATAATGTTTTTAATAACTTTGTGTGTCATTGTATACTTTTTAAGTTCCATAACTTTGTTCTCCAAATTGGGACTAAATTATCCATGAGATGTGGCTCCCCACGTTACTACAATTTTTTTTTTTTTTTTTTTTGCAGATATGGATGGTAGAGTTCCCACAGACAGCAATTAAGGTTGCTATTAATGTTCTAATAAGTAGCCAGAGGGGATTAAATCATCTAGAGGAGAAAAACCTTGTTGATCTAATACTAGTCTTTTATTCTGTGATGGCTTATGAGAAACTGTTGGCCAAATGCCTTCCATCTTCACAGAAAATAAATGAGAAGAATTGGATTTAAACCACAGGGAAAAAAAAGAACACTTCAGATGGGCACAAGGAGGCACATTTTATATGGCAGTCGATATTATCAAGTTAATTTGCAATATTATAAAAACAAAGTTCATGTAATTTTCTCTGAGAGAAGCTTACATGAATGGGTTTAAATCTGTCTAAAGCCAGATGGCCCCTTGTGATTCCCTAAAAGAAAGAGAGTTCTTTTGTGATATTTTTTCTGAGTGGTTAAAGAAGACATTTGGCTTTTGGTGTTCACAGAGGCCGTTTCATTGTGCCCATTAGAAATAAAATCAGTTGTTGCAAAGTTTTACACAAACCATTTGGTGTGGCAGAAGACAGGACATTGCTCCCATGTCCTGGACAGAGCAATGTCACCTAGCTACTAGTCTCTCCCTAATAATAGCTAGAATAATCATTATTCAATTCTAGAGTTACATAATTTCCAAAGTAATTTCACATCTAATTTTTGTTTTACTTTACATTTGAGCTCTCAGTAGTTTCTACAATTATTAGTGAGAGAGACTCTGCCACATAGCAATTCAAAGCCCTTTCCAAACTGATTCCATCTTATTGATCTCTCTTTAGCTCTCATCACTCCTAGCAATAGAGTCTTATCGCATCGTAGTATTCACCATCTCTTGAATACCTCATACCCTTTAGCTCCTCTGTATTTTTGCTATACTGTCCTTTTATATCCCTTATCTATTTTGAGAACTCTGACTCAGCCTCTGGTCAGGCCTACACATTATATCTTCTATAGGTAAATGTTCTCCTTTCCTTTGCCTCATTAGAATTCATTGATCCCTTTTTGGGTGCCCATACTGGTTTGATATCATAGGACAACGTATTTGCTGCATGACCTTGGATAAGTACTTAACTTTTCTTGAGTTTTTCTTACCTTATCTGATATACATTTGTATCTTTCAGAGGAATTCAATGAAACCTAAATACTAAACCATATTATATACAAATATAATAGATTAGTATTAATAGTAGGAATGTAAACATAGACTTCAGATTATAATTATACCAGTTTCCTTAATTCTTGAGCACAGCTATCCTGCTTTATTCACCTTTGTAACCTAACCACTGAGCCCAAGTCCTGATACATAATAAATTAGATTGAATCATTAGAAGTAAGCAAGAGAGATACTATTGTTATCATTTTGCGTTTGAAATTGAGGCCCCAAATACTAAGTGATATAATGACTTAATTATTAAGTCCTAACCGCTTTTCCTCAAGTTCACCAATAGAACTTCTTTCAACAACCTCTGGACTTGTACTCTGACTTGCAACTAGTATTCAAGGTAGGATTTCTCAAAGTATTTTCCAGGACTACCTGTTACAGACTGACTTCTGAAGATGCTTATTAAAAATGTAAAATCAAATCTCAAAAGTATAATGTTGAGGGGAAAAAAGCCAGACACATAAAACCAGAAGTGAAAGAGAAGACATTGCTGCCAATTTCACAGAAATAAGCAGGATGACGAGTGATGATTGTTTCGATAAACAGTATGAACAACTGTATGCCAACAGATTGCATAAGCTAGATGAAATTGTCAAATTCCTGGAAACACACAACCTATCAAGACTGAATCATGAAGACGTAAAACATAAATAGACCTATAACTAGCAAAGATATTGAATCAGTAACCAAAAACCTCCCAACAAAGAAAAGCCCAGGACCAGTTGGCTTCACTGGAAAATTCTACCCAACATTGAAAGAACTAACACCAGTTGTTTTCAAATTCTTCCAAATAATTAAAGAACAGGGAATACTTTATGATTCATTCTATGAGGCTGAAGTCAGATAAAGAAACTAAGAGAGAAGAAAACTACAGACCAATATGTCATATGAATATGGATGCAGAAATCATCAACAAAATACTAGCAAACAGAATTCAATAGCACATTAAAAGTATTATATACCATGATCAAGTGGGATTTATTCTTGGAATGCAAGATGTTCAATATATGAAAATCAATTAATGTAACAGCATATTCTCAGAATGAAGGGAGAAAATAATGTGATCATCTCAATGGGTGCAGAAAATGCATTTGACAAAATTCGTTACTCTTCCATGATAAAAACACACAACAAACGAGAAGGAAAGTATCCCAACATAATAAACATATAAATACCATATATGAAAAGTTCATGGCTAACATTATGTTCAGTGATGAAAGAATGAAAGCTTTTCCTCTAAGATCAGGAATATGACTAGGATGCCCACTCTCATGCTTCTACTCAACATGGTACTGGAAATCATCACCAAAACAGTTAGGCAAGAAAAAGAAATAAGAGGCATATGAATTGGAAAGGAAGAGGTAAAATTATCTCTGTTAAGAAATGATATGATCTTAGTTGCAGAAAACCCTACAGATCCCCCCACCTACACACACACATACAAAAAACAGAACTAATTAAGGGACTTAGCAATGTTACAGGATATAAAGTCAACAAACAAAAACCAGTTGCATTTTATATACCAACAATGAACAATCCTGAAAAGGAAACTAAGAAAACAATTCCATTACAATGGCATAAAAAAAAAAGAATAAAATACTTAGGAATAGACGTAATGAAGGAAGCTAAAGACTTGTATACTGAAAACTACAAAGCACTTGTAAAAGAAATTAAAGAAGAGACAAATAAATGGAAAGATATTCCATGTTTATGGATTAGAAGACAATATTAAGAGTCAGTACTCCTCACAGTGATCTACAGATTTAAAGCAATCCTTTTCAAAGTCCCGACTTTTTTTACAAAAATAGAAGATTCCATCCTAAAATCCATAGATGGATTCAAGAATTCATCCTAAAATCCATCCTGAAATTCAAATTCAAGGAACCCTGAATAGCCAAAACAATCTTGAAAAAGAAAAATGAAGTTGAAAACTTTGTTTGTTGTGTTTTTATCATGACATTTCCTCATTTCAAACCTTACTACAAACCTACAGTAATCAAAACAGTGCAGCACTTGTTTCAATAAAGACATATAAGCCAATGGCATAGAATAGAGAACCCAGAAATAAACCCTTCCGTATATGGTCAAATGATTTTCAACAAGAGTGGTCTTGGCCATTCTAGGTCAAGGACAATCTTTTCAACAAATGGAGCTGGGAAAATTATATATCCACATGTAAAATAATGAAGTTGGACCCTTGCCTTACACATACACAAAAGTTAATTCAAAATGGATCAAAGATCTAAACATAAGAGCTGAAATTATAAAATTCTTCGATGAAAACAGAGGAAAAGCTTCATGACATTGGATTTTTCAATGATTTCTTGAATATTACACCAAAAGAAAAAATAGCTAAAGAAAAATAGATAAATTGGACCACATACAAATTTTAAACTTTTGTGCATCAGATGACACTAACAACAGAGTGGAAAGGTAACCTACAGAATGAAAGAAAACTTTTACAAATAATATATCTGATAAGGGATTAATATCTAGAATATTTAATGAACTCCTGCAACTCAACAACAATACAAACTCCACAAGTAACCAGATTTTAAAATGGCCAAAAGATTTAAATAGACATTTTCCCAAAGATCTTCTTTGGCCAGTAAATATTAATACATTAAAAGATGTTCAACATCATTAATCATTAGGGAAATGCAAATCAAAACCACAGTGTTATACCACTTTACACCCATTAGGATGGTTATTATTAGAAAACAAAACAACACCAAAAGAGACAATAACAAGTGTTGGCAAGGATATGGAGGAATTGGAACTCTTGTGTATTGCTGGTGGGGATGTAAGTGGTACGGTCAATATGGAAAACTCATATGGTACTTCCTTAAAAATATAAAAATAGAATTATCATATGATTCAGCAATTCTACTTCTTGGTATATACCCAAAATAATTGAAAGCAAAGACTCAAACAAATATTTGCATACCCATGTTCATAGCAGCATTATTCACAATAGCTTAAAAACCCAAGTATCCACCAATGGGATAATGGAAAAATAAAATGGGTATATTCATGCAATACAATATTATTCATCATTAGAAAGAAAGGGAATTCTGACAGATGCTACAACATGGATGAATCTTGAAGAAATTATGCTAATTGAAATAAGCAAGTCACAAAAGAGCAAATACTGTATTAGTCCACTTATATAAGGTATACAGAGTAGTCAAGTCATAGAGATAGAAAGTAGAGTGATGGTTACCAGAGATGGGGGAAGGGGAGAATGAGAGTTAAAGGGTACAGTTTCAGTTCTGCCAGATGAAAAAAGTACTGAAGATAGATGGTGGTGATGGTTGCATAATGCAAATATACTTAATGCTACTGAACTATATGTTTAAAAATGGTTACAATACTACATTTTATGGTATGTACATTTTATCACAATTTTAAAATGTTTAAAATTTTTACATTGAAAAAGAAAGACACAATAGAGTCTGTACTCTCTGATTTAATTTATTTAAACTGCAAAAATAAACGTATGGTGTTAGATGTCAGGACAGTGGCTATCCTTACAAGAGGGAGGTAACTGGAAAGAAGTATGAAAAGGCTTCCAGGGTGCTGGTGATGTTCTATCTCTTGATCTGGATGCTCTAACATGGATATTCAGTCTGTGAAATTCTTTGAGCTATCCATTTATGATTTATATTATACTTTATAAATATTTCCTGGAAAAGAAATGTTTGATTTCCTTGAGTCATTTACCTTCTTCCAGTTAAGAAAAGGCACATATTTTTTAGGTGCTAAGCCAGAGGACTAAGAAATCAATGACATAAAAATGCATAGTTTAATATTTTTTCTCTGAAACTATTATCCTAAGGTGTCATACATACTATAATTTATGAATATCCGAAAGAGTGAAAACAGTTTTATTGAGACCTTGTAAAATATGGCAGGTGCTAGGACCTCATGGAACTCACTATCTTTAGTAGGATGTGAAACATCACATCATGGGGCGTGGTGCAGTGTAAGCAGGTAAAGAAAAGCCAGTTCTTCCACATGTAAATGACTTGAACTCCGTTTCATCTTGTTTCATACCATCTCCAAGATTTCAGCAGCTTTCACACTTGCTTGTTAAATTGAAAGCATGTTTCTTGCAAAGGCTCTATTGGAAGGAGCAGATCGAGGTCTTGGAGAAGCTCTTGGAGGCCTCTTTGGAGGAGGTGGGCAGAGAGGAGGAGGAGGAGGAGGAAATATTGGAGGGATAGTTGGAGGAATTGTGAATTTTATCAGTGAGGCTGCAGCAGCTCAGTATACTCCAGAACCGCCTCCTCCTACTCAGCAGCATTTCACCACTGTGGAGGCCTCAGAAAGTGAGGAAGTTAGGCGATTTCGGCAGCAATTTGCACAGCTGGCTGGACCAGACATGGAGGTGGGTGCCACTGACCTGATGAATATTCTCAACAAAGTCCTTTCTAAGCACAAGGATCTGAAGACCGATGGTTTTAGTCTTGACACCTGCCGGAGCATTGTGGCTGTCATGGACAGTGACACAACTGGGAAGCTGGGCTTTGAAGAATTTAAGTATCTGTGGAACAACATCAAGAAATGGCAGTGTGTTTATAAGCAGTATGACAGGGACCATTCTGGGTCATTGGGAAGTTCTCAGCTGCGGGGAGCTCTGCAGGCAGCAGGCTTCAAGCTAAATGAACAACTTTACCAAATGATTGTCCGCCGGTATGCTAACGAGGATGGAGATATGGATTTTAACAATTTCATCAGCTGTTTGGTCCGCCTGGATGCCATGTTTCGTGCCTTCAAGTCTCTGGATAGAGATACAGATGGCCTGATTCAAGTGTCTCTCAAAGAATGGCTACAGTTAACCATGTATTCCTGAAGTGGGCACTGAGAAGTCAAGACCCTCCCTAGAGGACTGAAAGCCTTGCCATGCTGTACACAGTTGCTGATACCCTGTGCAACAGCTGTCATTTCCCGGCGAGCTCTTTCACAACCCTACATATTTCTGATCATGTGCTGCCTTTTACTGCTGAATTAAAACAGATAATTCATGAAAAATGTTCTGAGTGGTTTGTATAGCAGCTTTTTGATATTTGGATTTATATGGACTTACATATATATGTTGGGGAGAGTGTGGGATAGAGTTCTAATGGAGTAGATTTTAAAAGGTGTTGCTTATTTGGTGAATAAATTTCAAGGAGTAGGAACTTTATTATTGTTGTTATTGTTATTAAGAATGATTTTTTTTAATCCTGGAATAAATCAAGAAAGCCCTCAGGAGATACATTTTTCTTTTTAAAAAGTTGAGGAGAGAAGTTCAAAATCTGTTTTTCTTGTAATTTTATACCTGGTCTTTCCATTATGCAAAAAAATGAAGTGCTTTTTAGGAAACACATTTAACTGTAAAGAAACAGGTTCAGATAGTGAAATTAAGCAGTTTTATGTAAGGGTAGCATTTTTTTGAATGATGGAGCTGCTATCTAAAATTCTGAAGTTCTTTAATTCTGTTTCTTTAGTTAAAAAAAAGCACATAGCAATTTTATTTTGTTTTGATACATTTGTAAAGAGAATTAAAGATATTGGGGAATAAAACAGTATAGTCATAGTTCAAAAATAGCCCTCACTGCCTTAATGAATCAGAATGTTTGTTCTTACACATACTTCATACAAAACCAGACATGCCCTGCCAATGTTAGCCAGCTCTTGTCATGTCTTGTCCTGCCTTAGAGCAAGGAAAATTCTTTTGTTCATCTTTGAAAACTGCAGGCAGGAAAAAACAGCAAACAAAGGAAAAAAAAGAAAAAAGAAAAACACACGAACGGTAATCAGTTCAGTGGAATGTAAAGCAATATAGAGAACCCATATTGCTGACTATTGCAGTGGTTCTCAGCCCTGGCTGCAGTTTGGAATCACTGGGAGAGCTCTTTGGGAATACTAACACTTGAGTCTCACTCCTAATATGTTAAATAAGACTCTTTAGAGGTGGGGCCCAGAGATGAATATTTTTAAAGCTCCTCGAGTGATTCTAATAATTAGCCAAGGTTGACAGCCTTGATTGCTTTAAAGCAGGGCTGCCTCACAGTATTTTTCAAGCCTGTCTCAGCCAAAACTGAGGCCAAGCAGGAGAGTCAGTGTTGCCAGCATTCAGGAGAAGGAAGATAGAAATACCAAGAAACTGCCACCCAAAAGCTGGTTTGTGCCTTTCTTGTGTACAGACCTTGGTTTGGATCTATAATTTTAATAACAGGCTATTACAGCAGAGCTAACAGAATCCTGAATCCCAGTGCCAGTAGACACAGCTAGAGAGGCTGTATTTGTAAGTGCTCAGTTCCTCTGCCTGCTATTTAATTGGTCTCTACCCCTTCTTCTCTGATTTTAAATGCATTGTCTCTATCCCAGGCTACTTTGGAGGGTCATCCTGAGATTGCAGATAAATTCTTCCTTCCTCTTTGGACTCAATTAGAAGAAAGTTGCAAGTATGGAAATGATGTAACTAGCCTGTTAACATCCCTCAGCTTCCTGTTAGAAATCCCCAGTGAAAACTGGAGAGGTTGGCATTTGCCTTTTGTGTTCACCATCATCACCATCATCTAATATTTATGAAACACCACACACATATAATTCTGAACTGAGCCAAGCACAGAGATCACATCCACTTTCCTCAGGGGGCTTGTAATTTAACCTTGGTCTGGTACGCTACTTAGACCAGGTGTGGTTACATAAGAATGAGGCTGCTGCCAGCAACCACACATTAATATCAATCTCTCTATTTTAGAGTAAGTCCAGGAATATGTTAGGCATGGATGTATTAAAGTAGCCAAGAAAGGGGAAAGCTGCCAGACATCTTTTAAGGTCTCAGAATATTAGATTTATAATTTAACCTTTCCACAGGATTGTTGTAGAAAGAATAAGGTAACCACATTTTTTTTTATTATACTTTAAGTTCTGTGGTACATGTGCAGATCATGCAGGATTGTTATATAGGTATACACATGCCATTGTGGTTTGCTGCCTTCATGCCCCCTTCACCTACATTAGGTATTTCTCCTAATGTTATCATCCCTCCCCAACCTCCCCACCCCCTGCTATCGCTCCCCTAGCCCCCCACCCAACAGATCCCCAGTGTGTGATGTTCCCCTCCCTGTGTCCATGTGTTCTCATTGTTCAACACCCACTTATGAGTGAGAACATGCAGTGTTTGGTTTTCTGTTCTTGTGTCAGTTTGCTGAGCATGATGGTTTCCAGATTCATCCACGTTCCTGCAAAGGACATAGACTTATCTTTTTTATGGCTGCATAGTATTCCATGCTGTATATGTGCCACCTTTTCTTTATCCAGTCTATCCTTGATGGTCATCTGGGTTGGTTCCAAGTCTTTGCTATTGTAAACAGTGCCACAATGAACAATGTATGTGTGTCTTTATAATAGAATGATTTATAATCCTTCGGTATATACCCAGTAATGAGATTGCTGGGCCAAATGGTATTTCTATTTCTAGATCCTTGAGGAATCACCACACTGTCTTCCACAATGGTTGCACTAATTTATACTCCCACCAACAGT
Organism: Cacajao melanocephalus; assembly: GCA_963573385.1. Taxonomy (NCBI): domain Eukaryota; kingdom Metazoa; phylum Chordata; class Mammalia; order Primates; family Pitheciidae; genus Cacajao; species Cacajao melanocephalus. The sequence continues at coordinate 63,186 of CAUYLG010057393.1, forward strand.
GTAAAAGTGTTCCTATTTCTCCACATCCTCTCCAGCATCTGTTGTCTCCAGATTTTTTAATGATCGCCATTCTAACTGGCATGATATGGTATCTCAATGTGGTTTTGATTTGCATTTCTCTAATGACCAGTGATGGTGAGCATTTTTTCATATGTTTGCTGGTGACATAAATGTCTTCTTTTGAAAAGTGCCTGTTTGTATCCTTCACCCACTTTTTGATGGGGTTGTTTGCTTTTTCTTGTAAATTTGTTTTAGTTCTTTGTAGATTCTGGATATTAGCCCTTCATCAGATGGGTAGCTTGCAAGAATGTTTTCCCATTCTGTTGGTTGCCAGTTCACTCTAATGATTGTTTCTTTTGCTGTATGGAAGCTCTTAAGTTTAATTAGATCCCATTTGTCTCTTTTGGCTTTTGCTGCCATTGCTTTTGGTGTTTTAGCCGTAAAGTCCTTGAATGGTTTTGCCTAGGTTTTCTTCTAGGATTTTTATGGTGTTAGGTCTTATACTTAAACCTTTAATCCATCTGGAGTTAATTTTTGTATAAGGTGTAAGGAATGGGTCCAGTATCAGCTTTCTGCACATGGTTGGCCAGTTTTCCCAACACCATTTATTAAACAGGGAATCCTTTCCCCATTGCTTGTTTTTGTTAGGTTTGTCAAAGATCAGATGGTCGTAGGTGTGTGGCATTACTTCTGCAGCCTCTGTTCTGTTCCATTGGTCTATATCTCTGTTTTGGTACCAGTACCATGCTGTTTTGATTACTGTAGCCTTATAGTATAGTTTAAATTCAGGTAGCGCGATGCCTCCAGCTTTGTTCTTTTTGCTTAAGATTGTCTTGTCTATGCGGGTCTTTTTTGGTTCCATATGAAGTTTAAGGTGGTTTTTTCCAGTTCTGTGAAGAAGTTCAATGGTAGCTTGATGGGGATAGCATTGAATCTACAAATTACTTTGGGCAGTATGGCAATTTTCACGATATTGTTTCTTCCTAACCATGAGCATGGAATGCTTTTCCATCTGGGTAACTACATTTTTGTTCCTCACTTTATTGTAAATGTTTTATAAAAGTTAAAACAATCATCTCACACTAGGAATGGCATTATTGCC
>CAUYLG010057394.1:0-51105 GCA_963573385.1 Cacajao melanocephalus
AGAGCCTCAAATTTAGATTTCTGATGTTATCTTCTACTGAGGTTATCTACACTGTCATTGGGATTCATTGTTAGGATGGAATATTTAAAATATGCTAAAAATGTTGTAATCTATCCAGAATCTACAAAGAACTAAAACAAGTTTACAAGAAAAAAACAAACAAGCACATTCAAAAATGGGTGAAGGATATGAACAGACACTTTACAAAAGAAGACATATATGAGGCCAACAAACATATGAAAAAATGCTTGGCATCACTCGTCATTAGAGAAACGCAGATCAAAACTGCATTGAGATACCACCTCACACCAGTTAGAACGGTGATCATTAAAAAATCTGGAGACAACAGATGCTGGAGAGGATGTGGAGAAATAGGAACTCTTTTACACTGTTGGTGGGAGTGTAAATTAGTTCAACCATTGTGGAAGACAATGTGGCGATTCCTCAAGGACCTAGAAATAGAAATTCCATTTGACCCAGCAATCTCATTATTGGGTATATATCCAAAGGATTATAAATCGTTCTCTTAAAAGGATATATGCACACGAATGTTCCTTACAGCACTGTTTACAATAGCAAAGACAAAGACTTGGAACCAACCCAAATGCCCATCGATGATAGACTGGACAGGGAAAATATAGCACATATACACCATGGAATACTATGCAGCCATAAAAAACGATGAGTTCGTGTCCTTTGTAGGGACGGACATGGATGAACCTGAAACCATCATTCTCAGCAGAACAGAAAATCAAACACCGCATGTTCTCACTCATGTGCGGGTGTTGAACAATGAGAACACATGGACACAGGGAGAGGAGCATCACACACTGGGGTTTGTTGAGGGGAACTAGGGGAGGAACGGCGGGGGGTGGGGAGTTGGGGAGGGATAACATGGGGAGAAATGCCAGATATAGGTGATGAGGAGGAAGGCAGCAAACCACACTGCCATGTATGTACCTATGCAACAATCTTGCATGTTCTTCACATGTACCCCAAAACCTAAAATGCAATAAAATATATATTAAAAAAAGAAAATAAAATTCCTCTAATGGAAAAAAATATGTTGTAATCTTGCTTTAGTATGCTTTTAATACACTGAAAGCATCAATAATAAAAAGGATCCAAAAATGGGGCGGAAATCTCCATCTAAGAAGCCTATTACTTTGCTGTGCCTGGTTTGTGCTTAGCTTTCTTCTCAAGATAGAGAATGGCAGGACTAGAGAAGAGATGACAGCTAGGAAGTTTCCATAACTGGCACCAATTAAGGTGTTTGCAGTTGGGTGAAGAGAGTGTATATCTCTTTACTTATAAGTTTTTGATGTTTGCAAGGAGGGTGTTTGTAGCTTTGGAGTACCTAAACTGTTATAATTAATTCTCTCTTTACCTACTTACAATATAGATGAAGGTGCAGGATTTGAAATATTTAGTAAAAGGTATTATGCTTCTCTAAATTACTCTCAGGTTTCCCCGACATAGAAGATTAACTTTGAGAAATGACCCAGGGTTAATTGTTTTTAAACTAAATTATTGAAAGTGGCTCATATTTATGTCTCTGGTACTATACTTTTTAAGATCTTATAAAAAGCATTATAATCTTCTGCAAAAAATCATTTTGTGGTTCTTGACTACAAAAAATGAAATTCAATTTTTGCTTCCTAAACATCTTGGATTAGCTACTGCTGAAAGGAGAAGTAGATATGCAGCAAAGTTAGTCAGGGGCTATTTATTTCCAGGTAATCACAGCAAAATCACCGTGATGAATACAGTAAGTAATAATACAGCAGACTTCAAGAGAGTTGAATTTAGAAGTTTTTAAAAAAGGATTCGTTCATTAAATGCAATTGGTTATTAGCCTTTTGCTAAATGATTAACATATATCTAAACTTAATAATTATCTATCACTCATGAAGGGTCTGAACATCACATATCTACAAAAATAAAAACATACCTTCCAGACAAAGTGGCATAGTTGTAAGGCCAAACTTGATTGAAATAATACACACAATTTAGTCTTGTATGAATTCAGACTGTAAATAAATCTAAATTATTCCCTCTGAATTCCATTGTCCTTGACATGTAGAAAAACCAGGAAAATATATCTCTTTTCAGAAAGAAAACATTTTTTTCTTTTAGCGCATGACTAGATCTTTATCCATGTGGGAGAAAGCAATAAAAATCATAGAAGTATTACAGTATTAAGATCAAGAGAAAGGGTCTTCATATTTCTAAAGTTAGCCATCACATACAAGCCAAGGACACAGAAAAGCTCTTTCTCTTTTGCAGTATTTGACTCAATGTTTATATCCAACGCTCTGACCCTCCTGGTAGGGACCAATTCTTTCCTCTTCCTCTGCACTGGAAAGTTACTAAACAGCTTGGGCACTGAGGGGACCAAGCAAAAGAAGGCACTGGTTGTATGCTAATTAGTACTCTGAGATCTGAGAGACTCTAAGCGTCTTTGAGAGAAGTCAGTTTACTCTCTTCTTATTGCGGGGTCAACCTTGTCATAGTTCTGGTACTTGGCATTGAAACATGGTTATCTTATGCAGATACAAAGTTGTGCACAACTACTTTTTGGCTGAATGCATAACTTCAAGATCCTTATTTTAATATTTGAATTGGGATTTGTTTAATGCCAATTATTAGCATGCTTTAGAAAGTTTAAACTGTTTCCCTCGTCAGGTATCAGTTTCCTGACCTAGAATTCCTGCAAGGAAGATGGCCTAGAACAGTCATCTATAAGGCAAATTCTGATCCTCTTCTAAACATGTTCTCTTCCTTAATGTTTTGATCTCACCAGATGTGTCTTAGAGGGGGCAGGGTAATGGTGAGGGAATTGTTCCTGTCAAGTATGCTGCCTTACTTTGCTTTTCTTTTTTTTTGTGGTCAAGATAGACTCATAGCTTCCTTGACAGGCACAATGAAGTAACTGGCATTGTATCTCCCACTTAATTAATGTGTGACCCAAATTTTGTGGCATAAGTTTTCAATGAGTGGTTTGATTTTTTTTCTGCTCTTTTAAAAAACGGGTCAACATGACTTCTTGTTCAAGTGGGCAGAAAACAGAAAGGCCCAGTCTGCAGAACAATTCACACAGAATCTTCTAATACCCTCCCTCTAACTGCATTAAACTAAAAAATTCAGAGCTTCCAAAATGCTTGTAGTGAAGCAAGTAGTCTGCTGAGTGTAGCTGTAGGCATGTTCTAATACTTCAACCAGCGGGCCTCTCTTCTTTGACTTCTTTTCTCATATGACAGTGGTTAACTGAAAACTGACCAGAAGAATTTGGGGCTTTATGAAGAAAATTCTGTAAGATATATTAAACATCTATGCACCATGGTGGGAAGGGATGGCTTACTTTTGGGCATTCAACTCACTAGGTATTCTAAATGTTAGGTTTCCCATAACACAAAGGCACAGAAGCTAACGTGCCAAAAGTAGTGCCATGTTTAAAGATTTCTTCTCAAGAGTAGCATTTACTGGCCTCAGCCCATCTTTACATTAAAAAAAAATCTGCTAAGTATGGATTCTATATTCTAAAGCCTAAGAATTATAAATAAAATCTGAACCATGGAAAACTGAACAACTTTCTAAGATGTTTACCAGAGACATGTGCATTCAGATCTTTCCTCAAATTAGCTCTCTGGCATTGCTTTCTTGCTTTCTAGCATTGCTCCAATGCCATATCTGTTTCATGGCTGGGAGGAAGCCAATTTCAAGGATCTATTGCACAAAGAACTATTTACTGAGACATATGTAATGCATTCACTACAAAATAAACAAGAGTAACATGCCTTTAATATAGATTTTGACAATAAGAAATGAGACTGATTTGTCTTTGCACCCTCATGCTCTAGAATACAGTGGCAATGTCTTTGCTGTTTATTATAGTACAGCACCTTGCATGGTTTTGGAAGCACATAATTTTCTTAGCTTAGTCTCACATTTCACCTTTACATATGCCTTTGCATTGTCTTCCAAAAGGCAAAAATCTATTAACTTGTAAGTTTTAAAAATGAGAAGGTCTTTTCATACCAATGCATAAGTTTCCTATGTTCTACCAAATGGTGGCATTATTCTTTCTGCCTGCCAGATTGAAAACTTAGTCATTTTGACTCTTTTCTGTATGTCATAAAATTCTGGCAAGTTCTCTTGAGTCCCTCAAATATAGATTCCACTTTAGTACTTCTATCATTTTTCCTCCTCTAGGGCAGACATTCTCAAACTTTAGTTTGCATATAAGGACCTGGGAAACTCATGACATACAGATTCTTGGCCCTAGTCTTAGATTATTTAGTAGGTCTTAGGAAAGGCACAGGAAATTGAATTTTAATAAGTCACTTAAATACGATCTGTGGTCTAGATTTTGAAAAGTTATTCTACTGTCTTCTTATCTCTGTTGTATCTTATAAACTATTTCCAAACAAAGCATCCTAGAGATTATATCATACTTATTCACTCATTTATGCCTTCAACGATTTGTTGAACACCTTCTGTGTTTTAGTACTCTCCTAGGTATTGCATTTATAACAGGGACCAAAACAAACATTCCTGACCTCATAGAGTTCATAGTCTGTGTTGCCCCAGGTTTAGGAAGAGGCTTCTATAATTTACCATATTTGATCCACATTCTCAGTCTAATGTTGAAGATCTTACTGACATGTCTCTTACTACCTTTCAACAAGGATGTTCCTCTCTAGTCAGGTATTTCTTCTACTGTTCTTTAGCCTTTTAGTCTCCATACAAAGTCAACCCACCTCTGGTCTTTGGTCTCATCACTCTCCATCAGAAATACTGTCCAGTATTGTGGACAGCGAATAAAGTTGGGAAAGCAAGATTCATTTATTCAATTAAATACGCATTTGTTGTGAGCCAAACACTACACTATTCTAGATACATAGAAATTCAGCAGTAAACCAGGCAGAAAACAACCATACAAACAAAAAACTCACAGAAATATCAGTTAAATGCAATGTAGGGTGTGACAGTGCTGGTGACGCAGAAGCTACTTCATATAGGGTAGTTAGGGAATACATTGAGGCTGAGAGCTGAATGACAAAGGTAGTGGCTGTGCTAAGAATGGATGCTGGTGAGAATGTCAAGGAAGGGTAAGCCTCGTACACTGTTAGTGAGAATATGATTTAGCATAGTCATTAGGGAGAACAGTATGAAGGTTCCTAAGAAAGCTAAAAACAGAACTATTGCCTTAGTTCTCTTCCCCATCTTGCAAGATGGCAGGTGAAAAAGTTGAGAAGCCGGATACTAAAGAGAAGAAACCTGAAGCCAAGAAAGCTGATGCTGGTAGCAAAGTGAAAAAGGGTAACCTCAAGGCTAAAAAGCCCAAGAAGGGGAAGCCCCATTGCAGCCGCAATCCTGTTCTTGTCAGAGGAATTGGCAGGTATTCCTGATCTGCCATGTATTCCAGAAAGGCCATGTACAAGAGGAAGTACTCAGCGGCTAAATCCAAGGCTGAAAATAAAAAGAAGGAGAAGGTTCTTGCAACTGTTACAAAACCAGTCGGTGGTGACAAAAACGGCGGTACTCGGGTGGTTAAACTTTGCAAAATGCCTAGGTATTATTCTACTGAAGATGTGCCTCGAAAGCTGTTGAGCCAAGGCAAAAAACCCTTTAGTCAGCACATGAGAAACCTGTGAGCCAGCATTACCCCCCGGACCATTCTGATCATCCTCACTGGACGCCACAGGGGCAAGAGGGTGGTTTTCCTGAAGCAGCTGGCTAGTGGCCTGTTACTTGTGACTGGACCTCTGGTCCTCAATCGAGTTCCTCTGCGAAGAACATACCAGAAATTTGTTATTGCCACCTCAACCAAAATTGATATCAGCAATGTAAAAATCCCAAAACATCTTACTGATGCTTACTTCAAGAAGAAGCAGCTGCAGAAGCCCAGACACCAGGAAGGTGAGATCTTTGACACAGAAAAAGAGAAATACGAGATTACAGAGCAGCGCAAGATTGATGAGAAAACTGTGGACTCACAAATTTTCCAAAAATCAAAGCTATTCCTCAGCTCCAGGGCTACCTACAATCTGTGTTTGCCCTGACAAATGGAATTTATCTTCACAAATTGGTGTTTTAAATGTCCTGATTAGATCTAATTAAATAACTGATTACCTTTTTTTTTTTTTAAAAAAGAACTATTATATGATCCAGCAACCCCACCTGTTGGGTATATATCCAAGAAAGAAAATCGCTATATCAAAGAGATACCTGCACTCCCATGTTTATTACAGCACTGTTCACAATAGCCAAGGTGGAATCAATCTAAGTGTCCATCAGTGGATGAACAGATAAAGAAAATATGATATGGATATATAATGGAGTATTATTCAGCCATGAAAAATATGGAATTCTGTCATTTACAACAATATGAATGGAACTAGAGGCCATTATCTTAAGTGAAATAAGCCAGGCACAGAAAAACAAATATTGCATGTTCTCACTTATGTGTGGGAGTTAAAAAAATGTTGAACTGGCTGGGCATGGTGGCTCACACCTGTAATCCCAGCACTGTGGGAAGCCGAGGCAAATGGATCACCTGAGGTCAGGAGTTTGAGACCAGCGTGGCCAACATGGAGAAACCCTGTCTCTACTAAAAATACAAAAAAATTAGCTGAATGTGGTGGGGGGCACCTGTAATCCCAGCTACTTGAAAGGCTGTGGCAGGGGAATCGCTTGAAACTGAGATGTGGAGGTTGCAGTGAGCCGAGAACATGCCACTGCACTCCAGCCTGAGTGACAAGAGTAAAACTCCATCTCAAAAAAAAAAAAGTTGAACTAATGGAGACAGAGAGTAGTGGTTACCACAGGCTAAGAAGAGTAGTGAGGATGGGGACATGGAAAGGGGATGGCTAATGGGTACAAAAATATAGTTAGATAAAAGGATCTAGTGTTTGGTAACACAATAAGGCAACTATAGTTAATAATTTATTGTATATTTCAAAATAACTAAAAGAATGGAATTGGAATGTTACACACACACACACACACACGCACATAAATGCTTGAGGTGATGGCTATCTCAGTTACTCTGATTTGATTATTACACATTGTATGATTGCATCAAAACATCACATATATCCCATAAATGTGTACAACTAATATGGATCCATAATAAAGATACAAAATTATAATGCAAATGTAAATAAATAAAAAGGATTCTGCATGTTTTCAATCTTTTCTTCTAAAATATTTTAAATTAGTTATTAAAATTAAAGGACAAAACACTATATATATATAATAATAGTTATTATTATTATTTTTAGTTGCAGTCTCACTGTGTCACCCAGGCTAGAGTGCAATGGTGTGATCTTTTGGTTCACTGCAACCTCTGCCTCCTGGGTTCAAGTAATTCTCCTGTCTCGGCCTCCCGAGTAGCTAGGATTATAGGTGCCTGCCACCGTGCTCAGCTAATTTTTGTATTTTTAGCAGAGATGGGTTTCACCATATTGGCCAGGCTGGTCTCTTGGCCAGGCTGGTCTCAAACTCCTGACCTCAAGATCCACCTACCTTGGCCTCCTAAAGTGCTGGGATTACAGGCATGAGCCACTGTGCCCGGCCCAAAATTTATTTTAATCAGGGGAAGAGCCTTATAGGCAGAAGGAATAGCTAGTGCTAAGACTTTCAGATGAAAATGTTTGTAAGAATATGAAGAAAGCCAGTGTGGCTGGTGCACATGAGAGATGGTAAGGCACTAAAGGCTAGGATCAAAGAACTCCACGTAGGCCAGATAACACAAGGGCAAGAGTATGGATTTTATTCTAAGTGGAATAAAATGGCACTGGAGGCTTTTAAGCAGGGAGTGATGTGATCTGATTTATGTTTTAACAAAGCTCTTTTTGGCTTCTGTGTGGAAACTATAGACAAGCAAGAAGAAACCAAATAGAAATTACGGTGGCAGCCCAGCTGAATGAAATGGTGGTGTGGGTAGGTAGTAATATGAATGGACTGAAATGGATGGACTAGGCAGATGTTATGGAAGCAGTGTCAAGGGGCTTGGTGATGGATGGGATGTAGTGAGTAAAAGAACCCAAAGGTAATTCTGAAATTTTTCACGTGAGTAATTGACTGGGTGGTCATATCCTTCACCGATCTAGGGAAGACTGGAGAAGGTGCAGATTGGGGTGAAAGGGTGAAATCAAAAGTCCAAATCATAGATGATGTGGCTGAATATATAGCTGCTTGAGTCTGATTGCAGAAGGCTTACAAGAAGAAAAAAATAGTGGCAGCCCCTATTACTATTAAGATTATCTAACAGGATATCTGATAAAAATTAGATATTGTAGCATTTTCAGAGCTTGAAATACAGGTTCATAAAAATGGGGAAATTTTACTCAGTTATGAGTTCTATTGCTAAAAGGCAGTATGTCACAAACAGGATGTATGTAAAGAGGATCGTTGTTGTGACAAGGAAGAAAAACAGTTGCTCTTTGTGAGAAAATGTTTATAGTTTACAATTAATTTTATTTCTCTGACTAAATTTCTTCTCCAGTTCCGCAAGCCTGATTAATAAGAACCCTCCATCTATAATTTAGGAAAACCAGACAGGGAAAATCACCAAAGAGAATACAAGCGATGAAGAAAATCAATGTGCTTGCCTATTCTGTGTTCACTTATCCTTCACTTTCCACTTCTTTTGTCTTCATGAAAACTTGGCCACTGAAGCAAAGTAAACCATTGGAATATATATATTTTTTCCTAAAGAAACAAATTTTGGCTCATGTGTGTCAATTTCAAAAGTAGCTGCTTCTTTCCTAGATGAGCCATTTTCTAAATAAGTGATTTCGTTTTTTGGTTGGCAAGTTGAGTAATTTTGCCTTTATCAATAGTTGGTATTATCATCAAATAGGAGGCAAATTATTTACTGTGAATGAATTAATATCTAGAAGAACCACAGTTATTTATCCCCTGAGTAATAAGCTTGGGAAGTGTTAATCAGTGTACTGACAGAATTTGTCAGTGAGATCAATGCATCACTGTTGGGGATCTTCCAGGAATGATGGAGGACAGGAAACTACCAGAAGACTGGATTCATTCGTTTACTTGCTCCTTCTTTCTTTTTCTTTCTTTCTTTCTTTCTTCTGTCTCTTCTCTTCCTTTTTCTCTTCCTTCTATAGCATATATTGATGACCTCTTCTGTGCTACGTGTCAGGGATAACCTTAATGAGACCATATGCCCCAATGTTAACAATCTAGTGGGGAAAATAAATACACGAAACCATCAGACATCAGTAGAGCACAATGTACTGAGTACAATAATAAAGGCCTATAAAATGTTTTAAAGTGCATATAAGACCCTAACTTGCCCTATGGGGATTAGGAAGGGCCTCACTGAGAAAAATACAAATTTGGTAAGTGGAGAAGGCAGTATTTTAGGCCAAAGAAAATCAATGTGCAAAGCCATGCTCTTGTGAAAAAATATGATCACCACTACCACAACAACTGCAATACCATGTACTTACTTTATGTCAGGCACCATGTTAGGTGCTTCTCATGAATGAATGCATTTAATCATTACAACTACTCTATAAGGTAGGTGTTATCCCCCCACTTTTTATTTTGAGATAAAGTTTCAATCTTGTTGCCAGCTATTTTTTGTATTTTTATTAGAGACAGGGTTTCACCATGTTGGCCAGGCTGGTCTCGAAATCCTGACCTCAGACAATCCACCCACCTCGGCCTCCCAAAGTGCTGGGATTACAGGTGTGAGCCACTGCGCCTGACCTATTCCCATTTTTTTTGATAAGAAACGGAATCCCCAAATAGTTAAGGAACTTGTCCCAAAGAAAAACTTTAGGGGGTTGCTTAGGGAGTTATGACCACTTTGTAGGTGTGTAAAGGGTATGGTGGAAAATGTCTACAGATGAGGCTGGAAAGACCACCAGAAGTTTAAGAAAAACTAAAGTATATTACAGGGTAGGGTTTAAGCTCACTCTTAGGACACGTTTTCCTATATCTGTCTCTATCCACTCAGTTTTTGAATATCTGCTACATAATGAACTTTAAGTACACAAAAATCACATATAAAATGAATAAAAATGAGGGCAAAAGAAGAGAAAAGACCAGAAAATGTAACGGAGTTAGGAATAAGGCCAGCTCAGTAGACATAGTGAATCTTGGCAGACACTGGTGCTGTTTTACATCTTTGTGTGGAAGTTGAACCAAACTAAAAGAGAAGGCCAACCTGCCCACTGAGTGAGCTGAAACTGTACCCAATGCAAAGGCCAGGATTTTCTGAAATAATGATTTCTGAAGTTATTTAATCAGATGAATAGTGAATAGATGTGAAATAGAAGTCTTGACATTTTGTTTCTTATGGCACAGTTGATATGATTTTAGCCTAAAAAAGGAAATATAACCAGGCCAGACATGGTGGCTCATGCCTGTGATCCCAGCACTTTGGGAGGCCGAGGCAGGTGGATCACTTGTACCCAGGAGTTGGAGACCAGCCTGGCCAACGTAAAACTGTGTGTCTACTGAAAATACAAAATTAGTTGGGTGTGGTGGTGCAAGCCTGTAATTCCAGCTACTCAGGAGGCTGAGGCGGAGGTTGCAGTGAGCCAAGATCGCACCACTGCACTTCAGCCTGGGTGACAGAATAAGACTCTGTTAAAAAAAGAAAGAGATAGAACCAGATGCCCACCTTAACCAAAACAATCTCAGTAGAGCACTCAGGAAATGCCTATCTTTTTTTTTTTTTTTTTTAAGCACTCAAAATGATTTGGTTCTGATGCATGAAATGTCTATCTTTAATAATTCTACTGCTTGAATATCTGCCAAAATAACTTGTGACATTTATACCAGTTTAGCTTTATTTAGTTAAACTTGCCGGTTGGCTTATTATTTTTAAACCCATTAAAATATTCAGACACCTAACAAATATGCTAACTTTGGTCTTGGGAATCTCTGATGCATAGCCTTTCCTTTTGGTACATTAGCTAGGGGGGAAGTTGATTATTCAGGCTACTCTTAAGTTCATAGGACTCAGGCTGGGCGTGGTGACTCATGTCTGTAATCCCAGCACTTCGGGAGCCCAAGGCTGGTGGATCACTTGAGGTCAGGAGTTCGAGACCAGCCTGGCCAACATGGTAAAACCCTGTCTCTACTAAAAATACAAAAATTAGTCGAGCGTGGTGGCACATGTCGGTAATTCCAGCTACTGGGGAGGCTTAGGCAAGAGAATCACTTGAAACTGGGAGGCAGAGGTGGCAGTAAACTGATATCGCGCCACTGCCCTCCAGCCTGGGCAAAGAGTGACTCTGTCTAAAAAAAAAAAAAAAAACAAGAAAGGTTTACAGGACTTAAATTGCATCAGCCAAACAGTTTCTATTATAAGGGATCTTAATTGAGTACATCCAGACATGCTTATAAAAGTATTTAGAAGCTAGTTCAAAAGGAGAGAGGAAGAGAGCCAGAACACAAACTATGGAAAAGTTAACTGCTCTGTTGAAAGATCATCTCAAGCAGTGCCAACTCTAATGTCAGTAATCTGACTCTATTTTTGTGTAAACATTAATAGGGATAGTGTGACAAGAGAGGTCTATGTTTAGTTTGTTTCTTGGACAGTAGTCCACAGAAGCAAAAGTTAATTGGCACGTAATCTGAATATGCTCCTGGTAGATAATTGCGTGGAGTGGTCAAAAGTACCATAGTGTGGTGAGAGTCTGTAGGACGATAGCTAGCTCTAAAGGCCACCAGTCCCTTATGAAAAAACTGTCCTGAGAAACAGAAACTAATAGTTGGCCAGGCATATGGGTTGTGTATGATTCAAGCAAACTGTCAAGTGGCCCAGTAAATCTATGATTTGGAGGTACAGAAGGTGAGCCTCTCTGAAAATGGAATAAATGACAATCTATCAGGAGGTACTGTGCCCATAGTCAGTAAAAGTTTACAACACGCCATTAAAGAGGAGGAATCTCAATTCAGAAAAATCACTGAATAGCTCTGAGGGCAAAATGTCTTAACCAGGGACTTTATTGGTTTACATTTTCAATCAGCTGGACAAGATGAGGCCCTGACTGGTGAAAGCTGAGGCAGTTAGCTATGTTGTAAGGTGATGAGAACTCAAGTCTCCCTACCTATCAGTGTGGTCCCTATAACTTTTCCCCCACTCAGTTCATACCTATATTAACTCTGTCTAGAATCCATGCTTATTGTCTAATGAAAGCTAATGGCATGTGATGTGTCTTTGGCTCTATAGGTCTTTTTAGAACCAAGGTTTTTTTCTGAGATAATAAAATGTGTTAAGCTTTAAAAGCTTTAAATTTTATAAGGTCATAGTCTCCTGTTTAGTTTTTCTTTTAAGCTACTCAGCAAATCTGGTCAAACTAGGTACTAGAAAAGTGTAAAGTGGGATTTGCATTTGTTTTGAAATTCATTTTAAATTTAAATTTTTTTTTCAAGTAAAATCAATGTTAAATTCTGCTGATCTGGGGAAAGGGATTAACTTTAGTTTCAACTTCCAGAGGCAGAGATTCAGCTGGTTTTCACTGAATTGAAAGAGATTCAACTGGCCATCAGTGAATGTTGAAAGCCACTCAAGTCAGCCATAACTACTTTGAGCTCACCTCAAACTCCTAGTCCAGTTGCCTATGCTCATAACTCACACATGTACAGTTATATCTAGGATCACATCTAGGATTCACCCAGGACAAAAGCACTCACTCATCACCAATTTAAAATATCCTTTCTATGAATGATGAGAATTCCAGAAAAATCTGTGGGGCTAGATTCTGGAGAACCATGAGTAAAATTTCTAGATTTCGCAATGTACTGTGATTCAATTTATCAGATAAATGAATCTGTTGAAGAATTTTCATTTAAAATGACAAATTTATCTCTAATAGAACATCCCATAGTCATTCTATTGGAGACACAATCTTCTTTCTTCACAAATTTCAGGTTGCCACCAATGTTTAGAGGAACGATTTAGCTTCAGGATAACACATGAATTACTTCCAAATATTTTGTAGACTACTATGCAGATGTAGTACTACACTCATTCACCAAAGCCATATAGGTGGAATAACATCTTAACGTCATAGAGCTATCAAAAGATGAAGTTATCTCAGAAGGCTTCATCCCCCAACCCCCACTCCAAAAGAAGTTCAATAAGTGTGTGGATGATCATTTGGCAGGAAAGTCATGTGTAGAGAGTTCTTGGATCACATGATATGGAGCTCTCCATACCTCAAAGTTCTAAGAAAATTTTAAAAAATTGTTTTAAACCACTTTGTGGGGCTATCAGCTACATGATAACATCTGAAGAAGGACTTTTTATTGGAGGCAAAATATATGTTTATGTTTTACACTTTTAAGTTTTAAAATTGTTGTATTATTTATCACTTTTCAGAAAGCTTACTAAAAATAACTGTAAAAATTTCCTAAGATGTTGAATACTAATAAGGTCATAATTGAACTTGAAATCGTACACTTTTTCTTTTAGACACAACTCCTTGGGTGATATAGAACCCTAAATTTATTTATGTTTTACCTTTTTATTTTGGAAGAGTTAAAATTTATAAAAGTTGATAGACTAGTACAAGGAATACTTATCCACCCATCACCCAGCTTCAAGAATTATTAATTTACAGGGCAGAATTATTAATTTGAAAGGCAGAATAATGACCCCCAATAAAGATGTTCATGTCCTAAACCCTGGAACTTGTTACTATATTAGGTTACATGGCAAATAGGAATTAAGGTTGCTAATCAATTGACCTTGAGAGGATGAGATTATCCTGATTGTCCAGATCAGACCAATCTAATCACATGAGTCCTTATAAGTATAAGAGAGAGGCAGAAGAGAAAGAACCAGAAGGATAGCAATGTGAGAAGGACTTGGCCTGATGTTGCTAGCTGAAGATGGAGGAATGGGACCCTGAGCCAAGGAATGTGGGTGGCTTTTAAGCTTAAAAAGGCAGGAATATGAATTCTTGTCTAGAACCTCTTAGAGGCATGCAGGCCTGCCAACAGCTTGATTTTAGCTTAGTGAGATGCATTTCAGACTTCTGACCCACAGAACTATATGATAATAAATTTTTGTTGTTTTAAGTTATTTATTTTCATAATTTTGTATAGCAGCCATAGAAATCAATTTGCTAGAAAAGAAAAAACAATATCAAAGTATAAAGAAAATGAAATAATCCTTGAGAATATAGATAGAAATTTCTTTGTACATGTTTTCAAGTAAAACAAGTATTTACAAACTTAGCAAAGAAAGAGAATGCTGTTATGTGTAGAGCTTTAAGTCCAATAGAGATATAAGACTGAATACCTATAAATGACATTTTAATATATGCCACCAAAAGTTAAATAGATACTTAAATTGCTGCTATTAATTTTTTTAATTATTTAAATGATTCAAACCTATTATTCTGATCTTGAGGTACCATTTTTGTTAAACTACTTATCTCCATTTCTTAAATTATAAATTAGATAGTCTAGCTGATTAAATGTCTATATTATGATTGCTCTTGATGGCTTTTCTTTATATGCTATTTATCATTCAATTTCAATGAAAAAGCAAATATTGGAGAGGGAAAATTGTATTATTTTATAAAAGCTAGTGAAATTGTTTATACTTATTCAGATATGATACTTTCAATAAAACCAATTAAAGTCTATAATCATTTTTCAAAATCATTCTTTAAATTTCTATTTATATTTACAGGTTCTTTTTTCTTGTCTCGATACATAAAGTATTTAATCTGAGTTGCAAAACCAAGCAACCAATCACTCAACCAATGGAATGACTCACTCTGCAAACATATCCATAAGTGGAAACAAAAAATAAAATGAAGTCTGGGTGCCTTGGCTCACACCTGTAATTCCAGCACTTCAGGAGGTCAAGGTGGCAGGATTACTTGAGCCTAGGAGTTCAAGACCAGCCCTGGCAATACAGTGAGACACTTGTCTCTACAAAATATATAAATATATATAAATAAATTAGTGTGGTGGCACATGCTGGTAGTCCCAGCTACTAGAGAGGCTGAAGTGGGAGGACTGTGTGAGCCTGGCAGTTTGAGGCTACAGTGAGTCATGATAATGCCACTGCATGCCAGCCTTGGTGACAGAGCTAGATCCTGTCTAAAAAAAAAAAAAAAAAGAAACAAAAACAAAGCAATTAAAATTTATAAGATTTATAAGAAGTCATTTTTGAAAATCAATGCAAATGACTTGGATGGAATTTTTCATATATATTTTTAAAATCTTGATAGTGTTAAAACAAAGGGCAAAAGATGAGTGTCTACATTACTGAAGTCATGTATACTAATAGGCCATTCATTTCTTTTATGTTTCAGGCCTTCATCCTCTAAAATATCAGCTATATGATTCAGAATCTGGAGTGAAATTTTATTAAATGTTATCATTTGAGGTAGATTCAACTACAGTATTTGAAATGTGCAGATTATATTTCTTTACAAAGTTACAGAAAAAATGTTGTGGCAGCATATATTTGCCTTAAAAGTGTAATTTAGAAACACATACCAATAATACTGAGCATATGGCACAAACTTTAACACACAGGCACACACTAAGTGAAAAAAATCTCAGGAAAACATACGAGATTTGACATTTTACTTAATACAATTATTTGCAGAAACTTATTCTTTCAAACACTATGAAAAACCAAAAGGTACAAAAGTGAGGGTCGTCTCTAAAGGTATTATGATGATTAATTTTATGTGTGATAGTTAATGCTATGTATCAACTAGGCTAGGCTATGGTGCTCAGTTGTTTGGACAAATACAAGTCTAGATGTTGATGTGCTGTATTGACCGTGTTGATATTTTTAGATATGATTAGCAACTATAATCAGTAGACTTTGAGTAGAGCAGATTACCCTCTATAATGTGAGTGGACCTCATCCAATTAGCTGGCCTTCGGAGAAAAGAATTAAGTTTCCTGAGGAAGGAGCAACTTTGCCTTGGAACTGCAGCATGGAAACACTGCCTGAGTTTCCCACCTGCTAGCTTGCACTGCAGATTTTAGACTCAAGACTGCGATATCAACTTTTACCTGAATTTCCAGCCTCTTGGCCTGCCCTACAGATTTCAGACTTTCCAGCCTCCAAAATCATATGTGCTGTCTCTGTTTCTCTCTCTCTGTATGTATGTATAAATATATTTATATCTCTACCTACATATCCCATTCGTTCTGTTTCTCAGGAGAACCCTGACTAATAAAAGCTATTATTGATTGACCAAACACCTTTCAAATAAAACATTACCTTGATTACTTCTGAAATAAGGTAATTCCATAGTCTCATGTGGAGACCTTTCAATGCCTTTATTTAAATCAATCCAAAATATTTTGTTCATTTTAACCCAATTGATAATAATTTTAAAAAAGTTCAAAGGGCTTTATTTTTTCTACCCAATATTCCTGTTCCCTGAGATTCTTTCCCTACCTCTGCCCAATGTCCACAACTTTCCTATCCAGCCCATGAGTCATCTGTCACATATACTTCATTTTTCTAAATTATAAGGTCAATGAAGAGTTTTAGAGACATTCTATCCTAGTTTTGATTAAAAAAAAAATTTCTTTCTGTGACCATCACTACTGTGTTCTGGTTTGTAAGCATTCCCCTTGGTGACTGTTTTCTATCATGTTAACAATTTATGTTTAGCCAATAGTTAAAAAAAAGTGTGCTGGCAGAAAAGCTGTGTCTTCATTTCTTTTTTAGGTTCGGAATAACTAATTCTAACTGAAACTCTAAAAAGAATTGGAAACATCAGTTAATTAAAAGCCACAGAGTCCATGGTCAGGAGGTCCACATTCCTACCTAAGTAGACAGCATATTTCAAGATGCTTATTAATACAGGATTTATTCAAAGCAAACTTCAAAACTACAAACTACTCCTTTGCTGTTGCTTGAGGGAGTTACCCCTTACCTAATTTATGACTCAGATTATCTTCTTAAACAATGTTACCCATATAAACCTTACTTGAAATCAATGGTACTGGCATTCAAACATTTTCCTTATATGGAGTTAACTGTGTCCTCTATCATCTGACTGAACCAACTAAAGTCATTTCTCTTAAAGACATCAACAGCTCAAGGAAAAAAAAAGTTTTCTCCCTAGGGCTGGGGGAGGACTTTGACTTTGCACTTTAAAACGTTTGCTCTGTACCAAGAAGATATTAGGATCAGTTGACTGACAACAGGAAAAATTTTCCTGGCAGAGAAGGAAGCCAGAGGAGATTCATATGCAGACAAAATTTTAACTATCAGGCTGTTTGTATACCCCATGTCTATTCTAATATGCCAAGATTGGATAAATCAAATGGCTCTAAAAATGGGAGATAAAAATGTGATTTCACAATAATTCTGGAGTTTACAGAATATCCATCTTAAGTGTTTCTTTTTTATAGAGTTATTTATTACTGGGCAAAGCTAAACGGCTATTTTAATATATGCAGTATTCAAAGAAAAAAAATCCCTGAAAACCCTGCATTTAAAAAGTGTTATAAAGATACAACAGTTTTACTGAAGTGCTAGTGTGGGTTTAGAGAGACTAGGACCCCCACAGAGATGCCCCAAATCTGTTTGAAACCAGGAGGGAAAGCAGGACAGACGAGCTGTGTAGTGCTTGGTGGATGTGACCACTTTCTAGCTGGCCATCCCTCTACAGGAGAGGTCGGGACTGAAGTGTCCTGGCTCACAGTGTGAGGCACATATCTACGCAGCTTGCCCCCATGATGTCCTCAGATCTTTAGGGCTGGTAATCCCTTATGGATGTGGGAGCTGGACTCCAGGCATAAATGCAGAGGACTAACCACACATGAAAGCACTGTTGGGGTGGACATGAAGCAAATACTGCAAAGCCCTCAGGACAGACTCCAGTCAGCCTTTCATAGCAACTTTATAATCATCCAGCTTTCTTGGTTTCTCCAAGAAAATGTGATCCTTGTGAGAATTAGTAAACAACAGTTTGTAGATACCATCTTTAATTCCTGCTGTAATATATGTTATGAAAATCCCTCAAAGAGTACAGGAGGCCAGGTGCAGTGGCTCCCACCTATAATCCTAGCCCTTTGGGAGGCTGAGGTGGGGGAATTGCTTGAGCCCAGGAGTTCAAGATAAGCCTGGACAACATAGCAAGAGCCCAGCTCTATAAAAAATAAAACAATTAGCTGGGCATGGTGGCTCACCCTGTAGTCTCAGCTTCTTGGGAGGCTGAGGTCGGGGGATTGCTCTAGCCCAAGAGTTGGAAGCTGCAGTGAGCTGTGATTGCTCCACTGCACTCCAGCCTGAGGGACAAAGTGAGACCCTGTTTCAAAAAAAAAAAAAGTGCAGGAAATACTGATTTCTGAGAGTGAGGAGAGCAGAAGCTGGGCAGACTCTTTTGTCCAACAGTAGCACATTTTTACCATCTCCTGTATCGCCTTTGGGGACCTTACCTACCCCGTGGGATAAGACTTCCAAACTGAATCTTCTAACCTAGCTGTCCTCCCCTTGTTGGGGTGAGCCTTGGGCTTTTTTTCTTGCTAAGACATTTCACAGGCAAAATGAAAATTCAAAATCAAGGCACTCAGGATTAATTCATGGCTTGTGAAAACATCTCAACTAAGCTTGAAATAATTAAACAAAATATATTGGGTCAAAATATAAATTGTATCACAGCAATACAAGAAGAATCTGATTCGGTTTTACCCTCATTCTTCCCTGAAGAAGGCTCATTTTGAGAACCACTGAAGAACAAATTTAACTTAAATTTGATACAGATTGGATCAAGAAAACTAAAGACAATAGCAACAACAAAACAACATTAAAAAAAGCTGCCAAACACTGATAACTTTAGGAAAATCAATGCAGTTGAAAATTACTTACTGTATGCAGTTTACAAGATTCTGTTTAAAAAAGCATAAACTATTCAGAAATACTGAAATCCATTATATTAGTGATATATTTGTTTTAAAGCATTCTGTTTTTTAAATAAAGCTATTTAGGAGAAGCATTTTTTGTGCCTCAAAACAATGCAGCGAGATAGAAATGAATGGATATATAGATAGAAATATTAACAGTTATTAACAGTTTGATAAACTAAGGATTTTTTCAGTTAGAATTTTTTTTAGGATTCTTTATTTTAATCTTTTTTCTTATTTTGGGGACCATTTTCCAAAAAGCATTACTTTCTGTTATCTGCAGAAAATGCATAGTATTTTATGAGAAAGCTATCTTTTGTTAGATAGCTTTTTACTTCTTGGGAGGTGTTTTCTCTCTGTCTCTCTTCTCTGAAAATCCAAGTCGATTTATTTCAAATAAGTGGCAATAAATTGAAAATTTTCATAGGTGTTAATCTGGCCTAGATGTACAATACTAATAAACCAAGAGCTTCAGAAATTGAGTTATTTATTAGTCTAGATAGGACCTGACTAAAATGGTTTATATTTTTTTGAAGCACTAAAAAAAGACTTTTCTATAATCACAGTATGCTGTTTTTAAGTCTGTTTTGGTTTGTCTCTTCCATTTTTTTATCTTGGAATAAACTTTAAATTTTAAGTATTCTGAGGCAAAGATTTTAGCTGATTTCTAAGTTTATGTAAATAACACTAACCTTATGATTAATTATAGCTTCATTTCTTTCCTTTTCTAGATTATTCATGAAAACAAGTATTCTGTTTGTCTGCAATATGTTCTTTCTGCAACAAACAGGAATGTATAAAGAAAAAAACCAAAATCATTTATAATCTCACCATCTAGAGAGAACCCCTTTTTACATTTTGGTGAATTTCTTTCTGGTCTTTTGTGTGCATACATACATTTCCAGGTTACTTATTTTAGATTTCATAGCATAGACATGCTCTTTCATATTTGGCATTTAACAGAGAGTTTCGTTTTTTACTTTCCTAGTGTCTTTTGACTGAACTTCCTTTACATGTGAAGCAATTGTGCTAGAATTTGGAAAGATCAATGACTGACGGTTATTCTTCATTAGAGGATTTAGAATATGGAAATACTGCTTGGGAGCTGGTTAGCTGATACAAATAGTATGAACGTTCTGCAGCTCTAGCTGCATTCTTCAACCCGGCAGCCTCTTCTAGAAGGCTCACAGTACACTTACTCAAAAAACAAATGTTCCCTGTTCCTGTCTATGTGGGAGAGATCCCTTGAGTTTGTCAAAATTTTTCTGTCGTTTCTCCCTTTGCTGAAATCCAGTCCTGGACACGTAATGGACAATTATTGACTTCACTGGAACACACAAAGATGAAAACAGCTTCAAGTTCTGGGGTGGTGACCTTAGCCAGCCATTAAAGAATAATTTTATTTATGCACTGTGCAAGGATGGCTGGAGATATTTCTATTTGTATATCCATCCACTTCTCTCTCCATCTATCTACATTGTTCTGCAGCACAAAAAATGCTTCTCTCAAATAGCTTCATTTTTAAAATAATGATTTAAAAACAAATAGTATATGAAACATTTAAATTCCTTCTGCAATAGCATTTGTGTAATATTTCATAGATGCATACCCAAATAAACAAAAACCCAAAATGCCAAAAGGCAACCACCAAAATGTATAAAGCTTAGACAAATGTAATGGGCTTATAGTTTCTGTGTGTGTGTGTGTGTGTGTACATATGCATGAACACTTTGTTCAAAGATTTAATCATTGAATATATATTACTTCAATATCATATTACTTGAATATACTATTACTTTTATGATAGATAAAACAAAGTAAGCTTATGAGGAAGAATTTTAAAAGTTCCCACTACAATAATTTTTCATTTGCGGCTCTTAAAAGTATATTTGACCACAAAATGTATTTTTAAAATGTGATATCAAAACCTAAAATTGTCAAGACCATTTCTTTGCTGAATGTTATGGGTATTGGACTCCATGTTTTGTTTTAATATTTTGTTTTCTCACCTCCTTATTTCTCTCCTTTTTATAAGGAAAAGAAAATTCTCTTTTTCTCTCCTTCTTATAAATACTAGCAAATTCATACCTCTAAACAGTATCTTTTACTTTGGATGTTATGAGGAGAGGGAGAAGAAAATTGATATGTTTTAACCTTTGCATTATTTCAACACGATCTCATATAGTTCTTTTGAACTTTTTTTGCCCTATATATTTTCTGTCCTTCTCTTCTCTCTCCCTTTTCCTCTCTTGCCTAGAATAATCATGTTAATCTGTCATATTGCAGAAGTAGCAGTAGTGGTACTACTAAAGGCGAACTTGAAAAATTTTATAACGTTTGTTATCATTGTGTCTTGGCATTGACTTAGCCTGTACATTATTCATATGCAGCCTCTAAAGTCTTTAGACTTCTCTATTTAAATGGTATTCATTTGTTGAGTATCTACCATAACCTTATCAACCAACATGTCACCAAGCAGCTAATCAGGCTGTTCTGATGTCCTACTATTAATATTAGTCTATTCATAAATGTCTTGGGACAATTGTAATTGACTCTAGAAAAATCAAAGTGGGGATGACACTCCTGATTTCTTTTTCTGGAGGAAACACTGGTTAATATATATATTACATATAACAGCATCACATTTATTGAATAAATTAAGCTCAAGTGCCAAATAGAGCTCATTATGGCATCAAGCATGCACTTATATGGTGCTTTCTACATGGCAAGCATTTGGTCTAAATGCTTGATGTATGTTAATTCATTTATTCTTCTAACAATTCTATGAATATGTACAATATTATTCCTGTTTAACAGATGAGGAAATTGAGGAGCAGGGAGGTTACAGAAATTGTCCAAAGCCTTGTAGCTCCTAAGAGCAAAACTAAGATTTAAAACCAGGCAGCTTACCTTCTGAGGCCTTTCTCAATCACAATGATATCATACTTTATTATATTATCATCATATATTTGATCATTTATTTTTTTAATATACAGAGAATTATCCATGCACAGAAAATGTAAAAAAAGATAATTCTTCAATCTAGTTAGAAACAGTAAACCATATAAAATCGTAAACAATACTTGGCAGCAGAAGCAGTGACAAAGGAGTCATTCAGATGAGTTTTCTAGGATTTTTAAGGTGGCCTGGTCAGTGATAGCAGGGGAAATTTGGAAAGGCTTTATATATCTGGACTTGTGAAAGATTTGGACCAAGGATCAAGATGCTTTTTAAGATCTTTAAAAAAAAGTCAACTGAAATATGGATGGCTTAAAAATGTATCTCAAACTCATTAAGACAGATGGTCTGAAATAATTTGGATCATCTGTGGGTAAAGTGAGCACTTGATTAAACCCCAGCAGGTGAGTGAGAATTACTAATATAAAACAATGGAGTTTAAAACACAATTATTATGCCATTAATATCGAAGAACTAGAGTGATCAGATAATTCAAAAAAATGCTTGCCTTGATGCCTTTAAAAGTGGGACATGGAACGCCTTGGGCTGCAAACAATTAGTCCTGCATGTCAGAAGCTTGGGAGTGACAAGACCCTTTGACAGCTCTGAACGATGAACCAGTGCCCAGGAGAACAGCAATCTA
The DNA here is from genome assembly GCA_963573385.1 of Cacajao melanocephalus. Classification (NCBI taxonomy): domain Eukaryota; kingdom Metazoa; phylum Chordata; class Mammalia; order Primates; family Pitheciidae; genus Cacajao; species Cacajao melanocephalus. The sequence goes on from CAUYLG010057394.1 coordinate 22,493, forward strand.
GAAACTGACTTGATTTGATACTTCTTTTTGCTTAAAGCAACCAACATATCAGTGATCTATAGTACTCCAGGGTTATATTATCTACAATTACTGTAATGCAATTGTTTCAGACGAAATAATGGGTAAGTTAAATAACAAGACCAATGGCACCTCAGGATAAATAAGAATATAGGAAAATGTAATTGTTAAAAAATCCTGTATATCTATTTCTGCCACTTCTTTTAACAGTAAAATTATTTCATTTTTCTCCATTTACCTCACAAGCTATAAGACTGTATTATAGTTTGGCTCCTTATTATAGCTAATTATAGTTTATTCTATAAATTTCATATTTACAGGGAACATTATGTATCAGTTTCTTAACATTATTGTCTTTCGTAGAATGTGTTTAGCTTACATATAAATTGAATGTATACATTATTTCAATGGATCCTAATAATCTGGTATTATTATATTCTCTCTACTATTTCTACCATCCACTTAAGTTATTCAAAATTAGAATCCTAAGAGTCATTTCTGATTCTTTTCTTTTGTTTTTTTTTTGTTTTTTTTTTTGTTTTTTTTGAGATGGAGTTTTGCTCTTGTTGCCCAGGCTGGAGTGCAATGGCTTGATCTCGGCTTACCTCAACCTTCGCCTCCCAGGTTCAAGCAATTCTCCTGACTCAGCCTCCTGAGTAGCTGGGACTACAGGTCCCTGACACCACACCAGGATAATTTTGTATTTTTAACAGAGACAGAGTTTCTCTATGTTGGTCAGGCTGGTCTGGAACTCCCTGACCTCAGGTGATCTGCCCGCCTCGGCCTCCCAAGTGGTGGGATTACAGGCGTGAACCACTGTGCCTGGCCTTTCCTTTTTTTTCTACTCATATTTAGTCAACACATGTTCTTGACTGTACTTCTTAAATACTGTATAAATGTGTATACTTCATGAAGGCAAATTATTTCTATGGACCTGGAGGCATATGTATTCCTGCTGAAACTAGAACCCAGGTCTTTTGATTCTTGGTTCAGCCCTTTATTTGATTTATGATATTTTCAGAGTAGGGACTTTCCTTTTAACGCAAATCTGTCCTTTCTCACTAAGTAACTACAGAGTAAAAAATAATAAACACAAAACTCCCTGCAAACATTAAAAAAAGGCACAGAAATACTAAATACTATTAATGTGCATAAAACACTATTAACATTACCTATGACACTTGACTCTGAATTTATTTTTCTCATGCTTCACTAAAGAATGCTTTGCTGAATGTCCTCCTGGTCAATGTCTCTACCTGTGCTGTGGATCTTAACTGCTTTTGCCCCCTCCCAGGTCCTGTTCAGGCAATACTTCCTTCCTCCCAGTATCTAACTTCTCCATCCCCCTTCTCTCCTCCCTTGCTCTTTCCCTTCACCCTATCTATCCTTATATTTCTTTCAACTTAAGAAACAAGGAAAAGCAAACACACACACAGACACATACACACACACACACACACACAAACCCCAAAACTGAACTAAACTGAAAGAAACTATTTTCCTTGTCACTTCCTCTCACCCCACAACTACCACCAAGTCTTCAAGCTACTTACAGACCTGACCCCCATGGGCCTTCCTTACTGCCTGACCACAAAGTACTCCTCAACCGACAGTCACTTCTGCCCTGGCTATCACAATGGCTACAATCTTTGTTTTGCAAAGCCAGTGTATACTTTTCTATGATTTTGCTGAGCCTTTTATAGAATTTGACACAACTGACCATTCATTTATTTAATGAACAATTAATCAGTTATTTCTATGGGCCAGGCATTGTGCTAAGGAACAAGCATCACTTTAGCATTCTGCAATAGACTGCAACTAGAGTCAATAGTTCACAGGCTATGATTGCACTAGAGTTGCACAAAAGAATTATCACTAAAGTTAGGGTCTTCTCACTAAGTTAAATAACAGTGAGTACGCAGTGAATGCAGAAATATTTTTATTATGTGTATCCATTAAAGCTAACTACATAGGCGACCCTATGCTTGTTCCGCTTCCCAGCCCACACATCTCTTGAACGCAGAATACCTGCACTGGCTTTCTCTGAGAAGAATGAGGATCTGGTCCACTGGGAGTCTTATGACTTTTTAATCTTATGTCCTCAACTGTTTTACATAAGGGACCAGCAAACTGGAAGTTGGAAAGATTTTTGCAAATAGAGACAATTTAAATGTTATTTTCAATTGAGCCTCATGTCCACCTTTTAAAATCAGATTACTCTTTTGGAGGTGTCAGAGAGAGAGAACGATAGATCAGAGTTGTAACTGGAGAATAAAATAAAGAACATATTTCTTATCAGATGGTGCAATTTAATAAAGGTAACAACAAAGGAGGGACTTGAGAATAATAATAAAGTTCCTTAGCCATTTGAACTGGTGGTAGACAATAAGAATTTATATGAACCCATTTAAGAATCTCATTTGGTTTCCAAACAGTATCTGCCAATAGTGATGTACAGAACAACTCCACAGCCGTTATTCATAATAAGCCCTTATAAATATAAGAAAACTATTTGGCCATGGATCATGGGAGTTTTAAACAAATATATGTCTGGAAGGCAGAGCTTGTGTTATAAATTTTATGCAAGGCCCTCAGAAATCTACTTCAGTAAACAGAAAATTTAGCCATTACTCCTACCTAAATGGGCAAACTTGTGGTGAAGAACACATGCTACAGCTTTTACATGGGAAATCATCATATTCTTGCAAAGTAATAAAAATAACCACAAAGATTCAGGCTCGAATGTTTCCCTACAACATATATATGTAAATAACAACAAAGATTTAGATGCTCCTCGAAAGAATCATAGAGATGTTAAAAGATGATGATGCCAGCTGGGCGCGGTGGCTCACGCCTGTAATCCCAGCACTTTGGGAGGCTGAGGCAGGCGGATCACGAGGTCAGGAGATCGAGACCATCCTGGCCAACATGGTGAAACCTCGTCTCTACTTAAATACAAAAATTAGCTAGGCATGGTGGCACGTGCCTGTAATCCCAGCTACTCTGGAGGCTGAGGCAGGAGAATTGCTTGAACCCAGGAGGCGGAGGTTGCAGTGAGCCAAGATCATGCCACTGCACTCCAGCCTGGTGCCTGGCGACAGAGCAAGACTGTTTAAAAAAAAAAAAAAAAAGATGATGATGCCAAAAATTCCAGTTTCTGTTAAGAATCGAAATAAAGGCTTTTTTTTCTGGCTTACATTTCTGGCTCCAAATGATGATGTTTCTTTAAGGTTTTGGAGACATTTAGAACATAAATTTAATGGCTATATCTTTCATCAGTTTATTTTTCAATTATCTTGTCTCTCTCCTGCTTCGGCAACCCCACAAAAAGAAAAAAGAAATAAAAGCAAACATCTGAATGTAATAAGACAGGAAGAAGTAAAACATGTAGGTAACTAGATTGAGTTACTCAACTTTAATCCTGGGGAAGTGGGTTTTAGTAACCAAAATTTCTAGTAATTCATATTATGATTTATTTTAAGCTTCTGGATCTATGTTTTTCTTTTAGCTTAAATCACAGCATTGTTTGTAAAACTACGGTCTACAGAATTGTTTTTAAAATGTAACGTGCATTCAAAACACCTGGGGATCATATTAGAATGAAGATTCTGACTCAGTGGGTCTATCCTGTGGACTAAGAGTCTTTATTTTTAACAAATTCTCAGGTGACATTGATGTCTCTGTTCCACAAACCACATTTTGAGTAGCAGGCATCTGGATTTGAGAATATAGCAGATCCTTGAATAATGTAATTTTGTTTAACATTGATGAGAAACAAAAAAATCAATCCCAGGCTGGGGCCACTGTCTGTGTGGCATTTCCATACTCTCCTCATGTCTGCATGGGTTTTCTCTGGATATTCCAGTTCCTCCCATAACCCAGCGATGTACACATTATGTGAACTGGTGTGTCTAAATGGTCCCAGTCTGAGTGAGTGTGCGTGTGGGTTTGAGAGCACACCTGTCCAATGTGGGTGCCCACGTTGTGTCCTGAGCTATTGGGTTGTGTTCTGGGCCACCCTTGACCCTGAACTAGAATAAGAGAACTGGAAAAAGAAAGAGTGAATGAATACAAATTAGTATAAAATAAAAATGTGTAAAGTCTATGCTAATCATACAAATGATAATAAGTGATGCAGAATGAAATGCTCAGCAAGTCCACTATGTTTGTTATTGTTTGTTTTTGAATGTGTGGTTGTGGTTGAAGTGTTCCTTACAATTTTCACTATGAAAACATTTATTCCTTGATTTAATCCACCATGACTACAACTGCTGTCACTCACTGAGTCATCAAAAATTGGGTAAATAATTATCTTACTAGTTTTTATTCCTCCTTTTTAAGTGTACATATAGCTCACATTTATTTCAATATTTAAGATTAGATGTGTTTTTAGTCTTTATTTAGAAGTTTGCTCATGTTTTTGTGACCAGAAGTATGCCTAGGAACTTAATTCTTATTTATATCAATCAGCCTATGGTAAAATTAGTTTTCTTATACATCATTTCACATAAAGTTGCAGTTTCCATGAGCCTAGTGACAATGTTAAGTGAGGACTTACTGTATCAGTTCCTTGAGATGCCTCAAGAGTTCTGTGGCTAGTATTAATAAGTTAGGAACCACTGAACACTGTATCACCCTCTTGGAGAGTCACAGTTGACATAAGCATATTAAAAAACCTCTGAAAACCTTAAGGTTTGAGACACTGGCCCAAAGAAGAGTACACCCTAATTAGACCATTACTCCAAAATCTATTTCCTCAGAAAATGATTATATTGCATTTGTTTTTTATTTTTTTCAGATGGAGTTTCACCCTTGCTGCCCAGGCTGGAGTGTAATGGCGTAAACCTGGCTCACTGCAACCTCTGCCTCCCAGATTCAAGTGATTCTCCTGCTTCAGCCTCCCAAGTAGCTGGGACTACAGGCGTGCGCCACCACACCTAGCTAATTTTGTATTTTTACCAAAGATGAGGTTTTACCATGTTGCCCAGGCTAGTCTCAAACTTCTGACCTCAGGTGATCCACCTGCCCTGACCTCCCTAAGTGCTGGGATTACAGGCATGAGCCACCGTGCCTGGCCAGATTATATTTCATTTTTGAGATGAGAGAAAGAAGTTAGAAATAATGGGCTTTGTTGTACTTAGTGGGAAGAGTATACTTTTCCTCTAGAAGGTAAATGAACTCTTCTGAGATTTAGCTAGGGCAGGGCAGCAAAATGTGACAACAGTCGTATGTTTCTTTCAAAACTACAAAAAATACGATGATATAGGGGTTGGCAGACTACAGCCCTTGTGGTAAGTTTTTGTATGAAGCGAAGAAAGGTTTTTATATTTTTTAATGGCCGAAAAATATCAAAAGAATTCTATTTTATGATGTGAAAATTATGTAAAATTAAAATTTTAGTGTTTAAAAATAAAGATTTATTGAAACACAGCTCCACCTATTTATTTACATATTGTATATGGTTGCTGTCACTATATAAAAAAGAGGCGAGCAGCTGCTAAGACTGTATGGCTCATAAAATCAAAAGTATTTACTATTTGGCTCACAAGAAAAAAACCTGCTAACTTCTGCCATAATGGACATAAAAACATAAATTTATAAAGATAAAATATATAGTATTTTATATTTTATTTTTCCCCTCCTCTTATTTTTAAAAATTATAAATAGCTTATTGCCTAAGAATCAGTATTGGACCTTATATTTTGTTTAGTGAGGGTGGTGAACTAAAAAAAAATGCATAGGTGGTTAGGTGGTATTTGTATTTAACTATTTCGCAAGGCTTAATTAGGACCTCAGGAACTTAGGCCTCTACATTGTTTTTATAATTAGGCCATCCTTCTTAGAAGCATGGAGCTTGTGACATTCAAGATCTTTGGTTCTGCAGAACATCATAATAAATTTACTATGTAAGTTTGACCCTAGGATTTGTGAAGAGCAGAAGAGCTCTGTAAAAGAAAGGAACAAAAATCTGCACAGTCCTAGAGGAAGAGAAAGAGAGAGAACAGAGAGGGAGAGAAGAAATGAACAAAATCTGAGGAAGAGCATAGGTAACATAACGTGAGCCCCTTCAAGAGAGCCCCTGAAAACATTCCAAAAGTCTGGAAATGACAAGAATGCTTAATGTAGGGGATTTTGCTGAGAAAATCTGGAAAGGGTGGAGTTTAACATTTGGGGTGAGTAATAGCTTGAACCCAAAAGATAAAGAAAACTAAGGAAATTCACAGAAAAATTGAGAAAGGCACAAGGATTTCAAAAGCTCTATAATTGAGTAGTTCATACTTGAGTGGTTCATCTTACCTAGATCTCCAGAGAGAAGAAGGTAGCATGTGATATCTGACTTATATAATCAATAAATGTTTGTCGAAAGTTACAATGAGATAGAAGGAATAGTTTTTGGGGTTCTATTGCACAGTAGGGTGAAGATGGTTAACAGTAGGGTATATTACAAAACAGCTAGAAGAGGGTTTTTAACATTTTCAGCATAAAGAAATGATAAATGTATGAGGTGATGGACATGCTAAACCCTGATTTGACCATTATACAACATATACATGTCAAAACATCAAATTTTAGGCCATAAATATGTACAATTAGAATGTGTTAATTAAAAATAAATAAATATTTGTTGAATGGTGAACTGACACAAGTTACTTAACTTTGTTATGTCTCATTTCCGCTTCCAGCAAATGGGGACAAGAAAACCTACTTCTCGTTGCTGTGAGGATTAAATTCATTATGCATGTAGCCCTGTATCTGGCATGAAATAGGGCCTCAACCAATGGTAATTATTGTTCCCACAACTTTTGTTTCATCATTTTAAGCAGACTGTCAGGCACATGGTAGGTGCTCAAATAGCATTTTTTGCTTATGAAATAGGAAAATTTTCTCTCCATGACAAATGTGAACCCAGTATGAAACCATGTGTACCTTTTAAATAGTGCTGTACTTTTACATTTTGATTATGACTGAAAGGAACACTAATAAGACAAATTGCCTAAACTGTTACAAAATTGGGATGATTGCAGTGGCAAGTTCCTTTTACTCACAGTAGCCTTAACATCATCAAGCCTATGAGGCCCTGTAGACGCATTGGCCCTACATTGTTGTATGATGTCACGCAGAAATATCACAGCCTGTAGATGATTATGATCAAACACTCATAACTTTGATTGAGATAAAGAGGCAAAGAGGATAGCAAAAAATATCTGTTCATTATAGAAAAAAATGTGAATAAGGGAGCCATATGAGGAAAATGCCCTCTTTCCCTCAGAGCATTTTGGAAAACAGAATGTTCTACAACTGGCTGCTTCTTCCTTCCACATTTGAAGGTAGGACAAATTCAGAAAGGAAAATGGATCTTTGTCTCTGGCCTGTCCATGACCTTCAGCAGAGTTTAATTGAGATGGAAAAGAAAAAGCACCAGATCTTCTCCTGCACAATTACAGCACACATTTCCCAATCTTTTTGCATCATTATAAAGGATTAGAGCTAACCATAAAAAAGGACTGGATTTATGAAACTCCTCATAACTCAAACAAGAGCCAGAGAACTATAAAAGTTTGAATCCAGATTTTCTTTTACGTTGTGTGTGTGTGTAGTACGGTTTTTGAAGCATGTTCAATTACATTATCTCATTTGATTCTCATAACAACTCTACGAAGTAGGCAGGCATAATTGCCCTCCATTTTATAGAGAAGCACATTGAAAATGAGAGATTAAGGGTTTCATCAAATTTCAAATGATTAGAAAGTACCAGAGATAGAACTAGGTCTTTCAGTTCTTTGTCCACTGTTCTTTCTACCCCATCACACTGCCCTGGTCCATGAACCCCAGGGTGAAGGGCAAAGGGAGACTACACATCTCCAGGCCTTGCATTGTGCTAGCCACAGGCTTGGCTGTCCTTATGTGAAACACATGCCAAGATGACATTTATCATGTTTGAATGTGCATGTAAAAGTGACACTCAGCTTGAGGGAGACTGGGTCACATTCATGAAAAAGATAACCACAGATGAAGTTCCATCTCATCTGAATTGTGTTCTTTCATGAGAAAGGCATGATTTTATGAGACATTACTATTATTACTTTGAATCACATTATATTTCTTTCACTGAAAATAAAGTAGACCACTATTTTTTAAATGTTTATATTTTCTAGGCATAGTTTGAAATATCTGAAATGAAATTTATCTATTACAGTCTTATCTTTTTTAGTGATATGGAGCAAACCAGGTTTCTGACCAAGGTACCCTCCACAGATTACACTGAAACATTTTATCTTCTTTCACCTCTGATGAAACTCACATTTGAGAAATTATGGGAATCCTGAATACTTGATGGTCTTCCTTTTTATAAAAACCCAGTACAGACTTAAGGAAAACCATAATATATTTTTCTCATATTAAATATGAAATATATATTTTTACAATTAGAATATACAAAAATTGGTTTGCGAGACTGAAGTTTTATACTTGTTTGTGTCATATGTTGCACAAAAGAAAGCAGAACATATGAATGAACAAATTGCATAAGATTTGGGAAGCGATTTTTAAGAGGATAATAAACATTTCAAAGCATAAACTCAATGTTTCTTTTCTAAACATCTGGAATGTTACATTTAAATCCTCTTATTTGAAATAGTATGATATGAAAAAAGAGTTTAATAAATAAATATCTTCTTTTGTAGTTTAAGATTAAAACACCACTATTGAACCTTCAACACTTTCATCACCTTAAAATTTGCTCCAAACACCTTTCAACTTCTGTGTGTGGAGTGGCGGTGGTAAGGAGGGTAGAGGATGGAAAGGATATGGAAAAGGATGGGGCACACTTATTTGAGGGGAATCCCAAGGTGGACCTAAAGACTGGAGAACGCAAATTCATTCTGGCTGTCTGAGAAAGGCTCTGTTTTTGCCTTTGATTCAATGTGATGACATAGATTTTTTTTGTCTTGATCTGATTATTCTCTTTTCCCTTTGCCCTAACAATTGCTATTTGACATCTAATGCACAGGAAAGACCCAGTGTGCCAAGAATAGAGAAACAGTTATAGGTGCTCTGTGTTTATGGAAACTAGCTGTTGACCTGCACATTTATGGGAGTTGTCTGTCACTGAGTTAGAACTTTCTGAGCACCACAGCTTAGACATTACATCCAGTTTACACAATCAGAATCTGTAGATTTTCTTTTAACTAATTTTGGAGACTTCACAACATTATCTTCTGAAGTATTTGACAGACACTACAATAATTTTGGATTTGTAAACTGATTTTTGAATAACCAGAATCATTACACAATCAGTTTCATGGGATGGTACTGAGGCTGAGAAGGGTGAATGCAGATTTTTAGGCCTTAAAAATATCAGGGAATATTTCTGATTGTCTTCTTTTATGATACTATAAACTTTTTAGTTAGGGGTTGCTCTAGTTTTTCTGTTTCTGTGTATAAACCTTTCAAATTAATGAAGAGAATCAAGTTGTTTCCCAAAAACATACTTGACATCACTGCATCCCACATCAAATTCAGAACTTCATAAATAACTTACAGGTTTTCTTGCATTTTTAAGATCATGTAACACAGTTATCTCTAATCTTGGCTTCATGAATGATAGACATTATTTTCAAATTTTAATGTGTATGTATGAAATCTTGGGGGGGGGGTTGTCATAGCCTTTATTAGATTCTTAAAGAAGTCCATGAGTACCTCTATCCCCCAGAAATTAAGGCCCCCCTATAGTAAATAAGCAGACAAGTTAACATGAGACTATTAAAACAGAAGGTCTCAGAGACCAGGTTGTGGTACTCTGTCCACTCACTTCTGGCATCTTCTTTCTATCCTGCCCACATGCCTAGTGTTGAGGCTCCCTCTTGCTCTTATGCTCCTATGCATGTACAATCAAGTTAATAATGAGAGACACACAGGATGGATGCTTCTACTGCATTTCTACTCTTTAATTATGAATATCATATAGACCCTGAATCTTAGTGACCATTTCTGTTGTGTAAATAAACTGGACAATGAAGAAGGGAATTAAAAATGTTCTTCTTCACTCTCCCTCTTAAACTAAGAGCCTAGAGAAAGAAAGGCTTGCTTTTAAATTTTAGGCTGAATAGGGAGCAATCAAATGTCAAAGGCATTTACTAAGAAGGACTCCAAAATGAGCCAGCCAAAAAAAAAAAATCCTTATCAGATCGTCTAGATTTATATTCTCTTTTCTTTTTTTTTTTTTTTTTCTTTTTGAAAGGAAGTCTTACTCTGTTGCAATGAGACTTCAATGGCATGATCTCATCTCATTGCAACCTCCATCTCCTGGGTTCAAGCGACTCTCCTGCCTCAGCCTCTTCAGTAGCTGGGACTACAGGCACACACAACCATGCCCAACTAATTCTTGTATTTTTAGTAGAGATGGGGTTTCACTATGTTGGCCAGGCTGGTCTTGAACTCCTGACCTCATGATCAGCCCACCTTGGCCTCCCAAAGTGCTGGGATTACAGGTGTGAGTCACCATGCCTGGCCTATAGTCTCTTTTCTTTTTTCTATTAAAAATACTTTCATTTTCAGTCTTAGAATCCCTGGGTAATACTTAAATACTACCATATTCCAACCAGGCAGGAGAAAGGAAGAAGACATCTGCCATTGCCTAGGCTCCTGTTGTGATTCCTTCCTGTCTTCTGCATTTCTGTAGTGCCCTATTCTTTATTGTATGCTCCTATTTTGCATCCTGGTCCCTTTCTCAAGGAAGTGGAAGGGCAGAAATGAGAAAAAGAAGTGTGAGAATAAAAGGCTACCTCTGGAATGAATTAAGATTTTTATTTTTTATACCTTGATTGGCTATATAAGCATTTAGGAGGGAATTTATCAGTATTTACATTGCTATCTTCATCAATAAAATCAAATTTGCTAATGGTTTCATGGAATTAGGAAATTATATGCACTCAGCAAATGTAATATGATTCATTTTAAACAAACTCCATTTTATGAATAAAGTTTTTTTTTTAACATTCTTACAGCAAGTGTTTTGAAACTCAAAAGTGCCAATGTTAATAACATCCATAATTATTTCTCTACAGCTTATGCTGTTATATAAGAAAAACTAGAAAAACTGGTAAAAAGGATTTTAAAAAGAGTCCTCAACTTGAATTAAATAAGTGAGAGAACAAATCATAGTACTTATGCTGAGAAGGCTATTTTTCAGCTTTTGAATTTTTTAGTTATGGCATGACTAAGAAAAAATTGAACGCCTACATACCAGCATACATAATGTGTTTTAGTTAGGGAAACTGGTTTTAGCAAAAGAATACTGGAAATAATAAAAAAGGAAAAAACAACAACAACAAAAAACTCTTCTGTCTCTTTACTTTTGACTTTACCTGACTTTACTCATCTAGAAAAACCCTAATTTTCTTTAAAAACCCAACTCTCCACCTACTACCTGCCTGCACCAAGTAGCAAAGTTGGCTAGGAAAAAACATAGGCTAAGTTCATCTTAAATAGAGAAACACTCATTGGTCTCATCTTAAATTTATATTCACTGACCTAAATGGGGCTTCAGCAGTCCCACTATATTTATGAAGTCAATGTATACTACTATTTTTCTAAGCTGGTGTTTCACACCCATACCATTTCCTTTTTCCTCCAGCTTCCAGCATTTCTCTCTACTCCTCACTCTCAGCTAATGAGCTTGCCTCTTATTCCAATCCAAGACTGAGAAATCAGAAGAGAATTACTTTATTTTCCCACTATAAAATCTATCCCCATGTACTACTCTGCGTTTTCTTCCTTTATGATGTGAACCATGTTCCTAGGTAGGACCAACTCCTCTACTTATGCAATGCATCTCATTCCTTCTGGACCATTCACTCCTATAGCTATTCTTTCTCTTATATCTTCAGTTTCTACTGAATCAGCGTAAGTGAAGGCTGCAGTATCATTTAAAAAATACTCTTCTCTAAGACATACAAGTGTCCAAGAAACAAAAAAATGCTCATTATCACTAGCCATCAGAGTAATACATATCAAAAGCACAAAGAGATACCATCTCACAGCAGTCATAATAGCTTCTATTAAAAAGTAAAAAAAATAACAGGTGTTGGGGGAGCTGCAGAGAAAAGGAAACACTTATACACTGTTGGTGGGGATGTAAATTGGTTCAGCTACTGTGGAAAGCAGTTTGGAAGTTTCTCAAAGAACTCAGAACTACCATTTGACTCAGCAATCCCATTATTGCATATATATCCAAAGGAAAATAAATCATTCTACCAAAAAGACACATGCTCAGTATGCTCATCACAGCACCATTCACAATAAAAAAAAAAAAACGCATGGATTCAGACTGGTGCCCATCAATGGTGGATTGCATAGAGAAAATGTGGTAAATAAACACCATGGAATACTACACAGCCATAATAAAGAAAAAGTCACATCCTTTGCAACAATATGGATGCATCTGGAGGCCATTATCCTAAGCAAATTAATATAGAAACAGAAAACCAAATACTTCATGTTCTCACTTATAAGAAGGAGCTAAACATTGAGTACACATGGACATAAAGATGGAAACAATAGACTGGAGAATACAAGACGGGAGAAGAGGGAGAAGGTTTGAAAAACTATGTATTGGGTACTATGCTCACTACCTGGGTTCAATCATACTCAACATCATGCAATATACCTTTGTAACAAATGTGCACATGTATCTGCTGCATTTAAACTAAAAGTTGAAAAAAATTCTTCTCTAGACCACACATCCTAATTATTGTCCTATTTCTTCTCTCTACCTTGCAGTACAATAAAACCTTCAAAAGGCTTCCATGTCTAGGCTTTCCATATCCACCTCTTCACTTACTTTTCTTTCTAGCCACTCCATTCAGGCTGTCCTCTCCATTTTTCCACAGAAACCATTCTTGTCAGGATCCCCAGCATTCTCCTTCTAGCTACAACCAATAGTCAATTCTTTTTTTTTTTCCTTTTATCAACTTTTATTTTAGGTTTAGGGGCACACGTGTGGGTTTGTTACATGGTTAAATTGCACGTTGCTGGGGTTTGGTGTACAGATGATTCTGTCACCACCTGGGTATCCAATAGGTAGTTTTTTATCCTCACCCTCCTCTCACCCAACTCCCTCAAGCAGGCCTCCCTGTCTATGGTTTCCATCTTTGTGTTCATGTGTGCTCAATATTTAGCTTCCACTTACAAGTGAGAATCTGTGGCATTTGGTTTTCTGTTCTGTGTTAATTTGCTTAGGACTAGAGGCCAGTTCTTAGTTCTTACTTGACCCATCGACAGCATTTGACACAATTAAGCTCTCTCTCTCTCTCTCTCTCTTAAAACGCATTATTCTTTCTTTGGTTTTTGAGACACATGCTCTGCTAGTATTCTTGTTGCCTTAGGAACTTCTTCTTAGTGTCCTTACTAAATCCGTCAACTCTTTCAGTCCTTGGCATTTTTCTTCCTCCTTCAACTTCCTGGGTATTCATATCCCTTTTGTGGTTTTAAATCTTCATGTGATGCCTTCCAGATTTATACTTCCCACCTTAAACTCTCCCTGAGCTCCACACTCCTGTATTCAACTATTCATGTTTACTTGAGTGACTGATAGACATACCTGCATCTGCAGTTAATAAAAGCAGAAAACTGACCAAAACCGTATCTCCCTGTTATGGATAGACTGTATCTCCCCCAAATTCATATGTTGAAATGCTAATCTCCAATATGATAGTATTTGGAGATGGAGCTTTTGGGAGGTAATTAGGGTTAGATTAGGTCATGAGAGTGAGGGCCTGGTCTGATGGGATCAGTATCCTTTTAGAAGAGACACCAAGAGCTAGCTCGCTAGCGCACGCTCTCTCTCTCTCCCCCTCACCGACTTTCTCTGTCTGCCATGTGAAAACATAGAGAGATACCAGCAAGACAGCCCTCAACAGGAACCAAATCGACCAGCATCTTGATGTTAGACTTCCCAGCCTCTAGAACTGTGAGAAATAAATTTCTGTTGTTTAAGCATCCTGTTGCTGATATTTTGTTATAGCAGCCCAAACTGACTAATACATTCCTCTTTGCCTTCCAAACTGCTCCTCCCCAGGTTACTCCATTTTGATAAGTGGCACCAGTATTTATGCACTTGCACAGACTAAAGGGCCAAAACCCATCCTTGATTTTCTTTCCCGCATTCCTCAACCAAATTCACCAACAAATCCTATCAAGTCTTCAATATATATCCTGCATTTTGATTATTTCTTGCCACCTCAACTGCTGCTAATATAGCCCAAGATATGTACATTGTTGGCATAAACTATAGTACAGTCTTCTAATGGATCCTCTTGCTTCCACTCTTTAATATGCTGAACCCTATATCCTACATAATATTCTCCACACAGCAGCCGAGATATATTTTAGAAAGGTGTGTCAGAAAATGCTACTTTCCTGGCCTGAAATAGTTCATGGCATCCCAGGACATTCAGAATAAAATCCAGCTGCCTAAGTGGCATCTCAGATGTTCTCCATCATCTGGCCACTGTTTATATCTCCATCCTTCCAATTTTTTATTTATTTTCTCTGTTCTAGCTGCATTTGCTGCTTCTAAGCATGTTCATTGCGTTCTTGCCTCAAAGCCTTTGCAGGGGCTAATTAGTTCTTCTGAAATACTCTACTTTCAGAGCTTGGCAAGACTCATTCCCCTACTTCATCTAGGTCTCTGTATGAATGTGGCTTCCTCACAAAGGCCTTTCTTAAACATTTTATCTAAAATAATGACTACCTTGTTTTTCTCTTTCCCTTACCCTGCTTTTTTTCTTTATAGCACTTACAGTTTTTTAAATCAACTCTCTTCCATCAGAATGTAAACTCCATGAAGACAAGATGTTTGTCTTTACCACTCAACCGACATTGCTAACAAGAGCCCCTACCCAAGAGCAGACCCTCTCTAGATACGTGTTGAATAAACAAGCAGTTTTCAAATGCTTTTCTAAAAATGTAGAAATTGCTATTTATAAATTTTAAGGTCTAAAATCTGATTTCAAAAATGTGTTCTCCTTTGAATGAGAAGTGAGGGACCCCCATAAGCAAATGGTCACAACATGCAGACCTTGTAAATAGATTTCAAGGCAAAGGTAGAGGAATCAGCAAGGCTTACAAACATGCTTACTACCATGGTGAAAGAGTGAGGAAAATGGAGAAAACACAATTGCATGTGCTTTTTGGATCCCTGGTGAGCAGAAAGGTGAAAGACATTGGTTCTACTATGCCAACTATTATCTTCTGACCCCTGCATCTTTTGAGCTAGAGATATCACATGTTATTTGGGCTCTGCTGGAGTTTGTGCTGAGACTGCTACTGACCCCAGAAAACAAGAGTTAGTTTGTTCTCTTCCCTTTTAGTTTTTAACCTTTCATAGAGCCTGAGTTTTACTGCCATTTATCTAGCCCCCTCCTGAATTCCAATACCGATTCCCCAGTTCCAACACTGATACTGACCCGAAGTGAAATCATGCAACATTCCCTAAAATGCAACCTGTTATTTTTCTTACCTGGCCTTTATAGCCTAAAATTAATATATGCCATCCCTGAAACACAACAGTAAGATATGTTTAAAATATTAACCTGAAGAAACAACCAGGACTTTTCATTCAGCTGTGAAAATGTACTAATGCAAATAGAACAAGCTAATGCATATTTGATTTAATAAGCAGTGGATCTAAAAGTTATGCTAAGTAGTTTATCCAATCACAGCCTCAAATACATCTCTGGGCACTCACTGGATATAATTGGGAATAAGAATAAAAGGGCAAGCACAAAAATATTACATCTAAATTCGTCAGCAATTTAAACGAGCCACCTGTTTGTGGACTGCATTGGTCATGATATTGCTCATCACTACCTTGTAATGACATGCTAGGACAAATGCTCAGAACAACAAATCCTTTCCATAGTTGCTTAGTTGGCCTTGAGCAGCAAAAGGCAACTGGATTTATTTTGCTCTGGCAGTAGCTCAGTGGGAACATAAACTAGCAACGCTAGGGAAGAGAGCATCTACAAAGAAAAGGAAGTTCTACTCATATACTATACTAAACCCTCAAATGCCAGCTGCACTTAAACCAGAAGCAATGTGAGTGGTAAATACTAACATTTTCAAAGAATTGTCTAATATTCATGGCAGAATATATAAAAGGTGACTTTGAATAATCACTTCCCAGCAAACCTGTAAAAGTTTTATAAAATATGCTGCAAAAATGACTCACAGTAGATGTAATTACTGTGCAACCTTGGAAACTGATGTAAAAAATTCAGCGGCCAGCATGTTAACGGCCACCTAATATATAGGTTGTTTGATTGGACTCTTTGGGCAAAACTGCAAAATTCCTAACCCATTGCTGCTATATATTTTATCAGGGCCAAATTTAGCTACTTTCATTTTTTAAAATGCCATTTTAGACATCACAGTGAATCAAGTCAGTGTTGCTTAATTGCTTGCATACATTACAATCTAATCCATTTCCCCAAACACTAATTTAACTAGTTTTTATTTTTATTTTTTTTGGAGCAGTGGCAGAGCTCTAACGCCTGAACTATGAAACTTGGCAAAATCACTGCTTTCTTAAAAAAAAAAAACTGTTAAGTATCAGCAGTGAAATTTTCTCCTTTATGTAGTCAGCAACTGTTTGTTTATTTTTTAATGTATTCATTCTAAATTAACAGTTTGGCATAAAAGTATTTTATTGCCCATATTCTGTTTTGAGTTGTAATAATATAGTGTTTCTGTAGGTGGAAAAAGAAGCCAAATTTTAGAAGGGTCCCTTGCCGTATTGTTACCCTATACTTCCGGCTTGGTGGGAATGATCAGGTGTACTGTCAGTTTAACAGTGAATGCCAATCAAATATGTCAACTTTTGAAAGATGTCCTCATCTTATGAAATGTTCACTCTATAATCATTACCATTCTAGGCTTTGGCCTTATGGGCTGTCACTTTTGGAAAATTAAATGTAAATTGATTTTTTTGCAAAACTAATTCTATGTTAATGCCACTACAGGTGTTTGCTAGTTAAATGACCTTACCAATGAATCTTTTAGGAAAGAGACCATCCCTCTATTTTGTAATAGAATAATAAATTCACTTCTCCTCTTAAGCTTACCTGTTTTGTAAACTTACACATATAACATTTTCTCCAAAGTGAGGCTTATCCCAACCATGGGTGAAAGATTGGATGATAAGAATTGCTCTACTGGCCTTCTTCTAGATTAATATTTAGGACTATTAGGATCACCCAAATACAGTAGCCACCACACAAAGTGAGTTGAGCTCTCAGTCTGACACCTTCATTGCACACCCTCTATTTATTCTAAGACTTAAATTGCAAGCAGGCAGGGATTTTGTCTTATTAATCTATGCGTCCCAATGAATATCTGTCAGATTGAATTCTCAGTTTTGTACAGTTGAAATAATGTCTCATCTTATTATATGGTTCACTTTGGTGAAACACTTTGATTTACTTATACAGAACTAAAATTAATGTTAAAGAAAAATTTTAAAAATCCATATAAAAATTTGCTGAACAGGAGGTTTGGTGGTGAAGCTTTCAAATATATCAATAACAATAAAAGCCCTCTGTTTTTTACATTTCCAAATTCCATAACTATAGGTGTTGAAACTCAAATTGTTCTACATAATTAATTTCAGTCCTATATAAATATACTTGCAGATTCTGTGTGAAATTTAATTTTTCAGCACTCAATTTAATCTATTTGAAGGATTAGAATATTTTATTCCTAGTGTGGTGAATTGGGTAAATGCTGAGCCCAGAAGTTATTTCAACTGCAAACACTGCTTAAACCTTTAATTAGTTTAAACATGTTTTCTTAAGTCTTTGTGATCAGTAATTAGAAGACCCTAGTCTACTTTGCCAGTTAATCTCAGTACATAATTCTGAACAACCTAAATTTCAGGATGGCAATTTTACTTCAGAAGCTGTAAAGTATACAAGATTTAGAAAATTTTGGATTGCCTAGAAACTCCCAGCTATCAATACAATTCAAAATGCCTATGAAGTTTTAACTGTTATACATCACATCAGTTAATTTGGAGGCAGGTTTCTTATGGTAACAAAAAAGATTAAATTACCTAATATACGTGCTACACTTAGTGACAGTGCAGAGCATTATTCATTTTTGAAACTGATGGGTTTCAGGATATGATATGCCAAACTATGGTACCTTGGCATATTGAATATTTTAAGCTGAAGGAATTTGAGAAACCACAGAAGTTCTCTCTGGCCTTTTCTGTACTTCTCCCATGAAGCAGCTTATACACCTCTCATACAGGAGGTGTCCTCCTTCAACCCTGAGGAAAGGAGTATTCTTACCTCTGAATATGGGACACTGAGGGGAATCAGAACTAACAGGCCTTCCTAGTCTTCCCCTCCATTTATTATACTTATCCTCTTTGTCCTAACCCATTTTTCCATGACTTTCCACTTTTCATGAAACCTAGCATAAAAATGGTCAGATTTAACCATTTCTTTGGGTCTTCATTTCCTTATGAAGGCTCCTGTGTCACAAAAAACTTATGTTAAATAAATTTGTATGCTTTTTCCTATTAATCTGTCTTTTGTTAAAAGAGCCCGATTCAAGAACTAAGAAGGGTAGAAGGAAAAAGATGTTTTCCCTCTTCTGTAATACGAAGAGTTAAGAATGATTTTTCCAGCTCAAAAAAACATGAACCATAGAAATACAAGATCCTGTTTTGGACTCCATTAATGTTTTATAGACAGTTAATAGATAATAAAGATGCTATTAGTGAAGTAAGAATGCAAAAGAAACTACATACATTTCATTCAGAGTTCTTTTAAAAAGTGAGTACTTGTAATATTAAGGATTAAAATAAAAAGGATGATGAAAAAATGTCAAATTGCAGAACTCTTTCCGAAGGAGACCCTATCATCAGCCTGCTACTCAGACGAGGCATTGGTCAATCTGCTGTGGTAAGGGAGGTGGGGCATACTGGAGGGAGAAAATTCTATCATTCTGAAGCAGCAGGGAAGAGGAGCTTAAGAGAGATAAGACATGACTTTGCAAGAGGCAACAGGAAAGGCTCTGATTAAAGAAGTCATTTTCCACTTTGTAGAAGTACTGAAGGGCCAGAAGAGTTTAGAGTGGCAATGGAAGCAAATTCTCTTTAACAACCTTTGCCTCACTATATACTCAGATTAGGGAAATCTATTTAAACAATCAACAATGAAACTAGACATAGTTTTAAATTATCCTTTAAAATTTGGGGGCAAACAAAAGCCTGTTTATTAAAGAATGTGATAAAGAGTGAAAGCACAATTTTATCCTTTTTAAAACCACTGAAGATTCAGAAGAATAACAAAAAGAGCAACAGCAACAACTTGGATTGGTACAATTCCTAACAACGAGCAAAAATGCTTTCACATAGATGGTCTCAATTGATTACTATAACCATCCTAAATGTGAACAAGGCTAGCTAGCATTTCCATTTTACAGAAAGGACACTGAGGCTTTGAAGAGATTGTCAGTTGCTTTCAAAAAGATATGTCACTCTCTCTCAATTAAAAATATTTTTTGACCAAATTAAAAAAGAACCACATTGATAGAGCTAGAATATTCATTGGCAATAGCCTGTAAATGTTACACTGCAAATTACATGGTATTCTGTTCCACACAGAGATTGTGTCTCTTTTTAAAACAAACAAACAAACAAACACAAAACAAGGCAAAAAGTTGAAATACCTGACCACCTGCTTCAATATCAGACATCTGGCAATGCGTAAGGTTAGGTAGATAGTTTAATAGAAAGAACAATTTATATGCAGCAGATAATGATCTCTAACTCAGCCTTGTTTCAAATTTAGAACACTCTGAAGTAACCTACGATGTTTCCTCAAACCTAAGAAGTCAACTTCTCTAGTCCTCTCTCTTCTTGATAGCTTTCTAAACTTCACCAGCTACCCAAATTGTGATGGGATTGTGGGTAAGGGAAAGTTATGAGGACTGCTAAGTGTAATGGTGCCCTTTATTTATTGCAAGGTACTAGTTTTCGCATACTTTAGGATGCCACGATAAGTTCATCCCTGAGTGAGTGTATTTTGGCCCTGCGGATCTAGTTTAATTCTGTTGCTGGAGATTACATAAGAAGTAAGCCCTCTATTAGCTTACTGAATGACATTGGAATATTTAAAGTATGTCTGAGATAGAAAAGACTTAACAAAGTTCGTTAAAACTCTTCTCATTGCTTTTTCACTCACTGACTAGACAATGTTTATTACATTCAAGGAACTGTAGTAGGTAGGGAAAACGCCTGAAATAAAATTTTAATACTGATAATTTTTAAAAAGTTTTATTTATAATTAAGAAAATTCTGTGGCTGAAACCTTTGACTTTCAGTGTTTACACTTGGAACATAGAAACTGGCCTATATTTTATTTTCTTCTGAGCTAAATGATATTGCCTTGAAAAGAGAAGAGAATATCTTAATCACAAACTTTATAAAAAGATTGCTTGACTGCTACTGTATGAACTTTCAGTATATTGTGTCCAGGAATATGCATGTAGTACTATTTCAAGTCCTCTTTACCAATAATTTAATGCTGCCTCTAAATTTAATGCCTATTGCCTTTTCACCAGAAGGCAGTTTTTACTGATGATAATGATGATGGTCATTAGGGCCTTGGAGACTTTTAAAAGGATCCAAGGATGAATGAATAAATAAAAACCGTGATGACTCATTCTGCACTGAATGCCATTAGTATAACGCACAGCTCAGCACAGTTCCTCTTCCCTATGAAACTGCGCTATTTAAATGTATGTTAAAAAATTTTTAAACACGATGAGTATAATTTATTCAGAGAATAATATGAGACTGTGGAATGTCAGCAGCTAAGTAGGCAAGATGCAAAAAGGAAATACATTTTACCAGGCTGATATTTTCTCTAAAACTATTCCTAGTAGAACAACAATCACGTTCTGTCAGGCTCTGTGTTCACTCCTTCCTTCCTCAATGAGAGGAGCTTGTTTCTGTCACATTTTCGTTGTTTTATTTTATATTTTAAATGTATTAGAGAATATCCAGTTGAATTTCCTTCTAGTATTGTTTCAGGCTAAGTGAAGGGAAAATAAATGCTGGGATCTTAGAGTACCATGTTTTATATTAATTAAATTAATATGGTTTAGTCAATATTTCATATTCATATTCATGAAAATGTGAATGTGTAGACACTGCCCTTAAAAACGAGCATACAAGTATACAGAGATACGCTCTGAATTATTTGTTTTGTGAAGACATACGTATCATTTCCCCAAAACTAAAGCTGCCACAGGATGGTGCGTTATGAGCCATTATGGCGCATTTTATTTCACAAAGGATTAAACCACGGAAAATCCCAAGGCTGTAAAAAGATTTATGTTAATTAGGTACTGAATTTACTAGTATAGTCTCTGTTTTTCCCTTTATGAGCTGATTTCAAAGTCATTGATAGGCTTTCTCATGACTTACGTAGTACGCAGCCACTTCTCTATTTTCCGCACACCTATTTTCCTTTTCCTCTTGCAGCAGACAGTGGAGCAGTGAAAAGGACACTGAACCAGAACTCAGATAAGAAAGATTCTTTACCTTACTATCCATGAAGGAGCCAGGTGACTGATCTTGGAACCATGACCAGATGCATCTGTGCCTTGCTCCCTTCCCTGCAGTGTAAAGATAATAATACCACAGTGTTGGTGGGACGTAACTTTTATTATGTTGTTTTGCCTGCAAAGAAACAATCACCAAAGTCCTAAAGATTAAATGTTAGTTCTAGAAAGATTTTTGCTTTAAACAAATTAAGTATATTAAAATCTGTATTTAAGCAAAAAGATAAATGAGCAGGTAGTTATTCACTTTGCTTTAGAAATATCTGATGTAGGAAATGCATTTTAAAAGCTAACTTCCATAAAATGTTCAAAGTACAATTTAATTTGCAAATATTGAATTCAAATGCACCTATAGCAAGGTCTGACAAACAACTGCATTTTAAAACCCACTGAGAGGCTTTACATGCAATTTAGGCTAATTTGATAAAGGAATAGTACATCAAATTGGAATTGATTGTTCTGAATCAACTGTCAGTCAGTGTCATTTAGATTAAGGTGGTCCAATAAAAACCAAAACTTTCATTGGCCTGGGAAGAATGAGAACTTCCTATTGCTGCTTAAATGGGAAATTAAGCAGTTGGTCAGCAAAATGTTCTGACTCTTGAGCCTGACTTGCATGATGAGAATGAAACGTGTCTCCTGGTTCAGAACGCTTTTTTGGTAGCTAGCTACACAGTAAAATATGCCAAGTGCACACTGGAGCGTTTCTGTCTCTTAGCACTATGAATCAAAGCCCTTTCTGTAAAATGCTCCTGGAACATAAATGGTGGAGCTTCCCTCTGAGTCAGAGTTGGTGTGGGGGATGACATTTTCGCTTTCACTTATGTGTGTGGAGCATGAAGCCAGATTTACATTGAGGTTGGTTTAAATTCTGTAAGTCATCTCTAATGAATAGTGTTCATGGTACTATGTACACAAACCTATTCACTAATATGCACTGCATAATGTGTGCTGTATTATATGTTAAACATGGTTTGGAATATAATAAAGAGTGTTACAGAGTAGGAAAAATGCATTGCTTTAAACTCTGGAATCACTCATAAAGTAGTAAGAAGATCACACAGGAAATATAAAAGAACTGAGAACAACAGTGGGAACAGTGGATTCCTATCTCTCATCCTACACTCTCATTGACTGGATGGGGGCAAAAGTCTCCCATGTTGCTTATGTTATTCTCTCTGATGAACATATATGATGTTGCTCCACAATCTGTACATTCCTTTCACCTGTCTAATGGTCCTCTTACCTGCTTGCAGAACTGTTGTCTTTTGAAATAGAATATTCTAAAACACAATGGTGCAGGTTGGTGAATTTTACGTTCTTCCCCTTTCTTGTACAAATACAGTTATCAGGTCTTCTAGAGTCCTATGTACATCAGTTCAGGAGGTAGAAGGTGACATTCATTGTAAAGAGATGAGGACTGATGTACTAGAAGCAGAACTGGATGCCACAACTTCATATTCCATTTGAACATCCTTAGCTTTCTTCTTCAAAGCAAAATTCTTCCTTTTAAATGGTTCTTCTGCCACTGCAGTGATGTGCTACTTGGCTGCAGCATCTCTGGGAAGGCTAGGAATTACCACCACCATCAGGATACTACTACTTGTGCCATGGCATCACACTTGTGGTTTTCCTAGAAATAAAAGACAGTAATCTGGATGTTGATGTCAGAATGGATCTGCAAGTATTCCAGAAACCTTATTAGGTTTACATATATACAATAAGTACATATTTAGTAAATTAAAAATTATGTAATAAATGAAAACAGGTTGAAACACATAAAGTAGTTTAGTTAATTAGCTCTTAATAATTGTTATCCATAATTGCCAATATAAACTAGGGGTTACGTATGTTTGCATTTTGAATAATTCTTGTATCTTCATTCTAATATCTTTTGTAGAACCAAGCAAGATAAAATATAAGAAATTATGTATGTTTAAAAATATATATGGGTATATACAAGTTGAGTATTCCTTATCAGTAATGCTGGGGAACAGAAGTGCTTCAGCTGTTGGATATTTCTGGATTTTGGAATACTTGGGAATACTTAGAATACTTTGGAATATTTGGGATGGGACCTAAATATAAACACAAAATTCATTTATGCTTCATATATACATTACACATATAGACTGAAGATACTATTTTATAATATTTTTAATAATTTTGTGCATGAAACAAGGTTTGTGTACACTGAACCCTCAGAAAGCAAAGCTGTCACTATCTCAGCCACCTATGTAGACAATCTGTGGTTGTTTGACACCACTATCATTTCTGACTGAATTTATATGCTACTGATAAGCAATCATTTTCTTACACTTATTTACTGTTAAGAAAAAGGGTGTTTAGGGTAACTTGTAGTACCATGTTTGTGTTCAAAAAGTTGTGAATTTTGGAGCATGTAGGATTTTAAATTAGGGATGCTCAATCTGTATGTTCAATTCAATATGTTACTTTAGCACTTGCATGTCATATAGCTGTAAGTGCAAAAATATTTAAGTGTCTCACCTGTACAGATACACTCATAATTAATTCCTAAAGCATACAGAGCATCAATTTTGGTGACTTAGTCTGTGGCACCATTCTTTTCATTGACTAGTCACAATTCAGGATAATTAAAATAACTCTCAGAAACAATTCGCTCTTTGTAAACCTTTGCATTTCTTTTAAAAATTTTGAGATGGGGGTCTCACTATGTTGGCCAGGCTGGAGCACAGTGGCTATTCACAGGCACAATCATAGTGCACTGTAGTCTTGAGCTCCTGGGCTCAAGTGATCCTCCTGCCTCAGCCTCCCATGTAGCTGGGTCTACAGGTATGAACCACCATGCCCTTCTACCTTTGCATTTCATAAAGGCTTTTATATGAAAAGTGGTCCTCCTGTTTCAGCCTTCTGAGTATCTGGGACCACAGGTCTGAGCCACCATGTCCTGCTACCTTTCCATTTCATAAAGACTTTTATAAGAAACAGTAATACTTTTATATTATAAATGCAATTTATTTTGAATGTATGAAAACTATTGCTTCTAACTGCTATAACAGGTACTTAGATTTGTTTCATCCATTAGTTGTAATAGACTTAGTCTGGGTCTAAATCGATCCCAGATTTCTGGGATCAGTACAGAAACTAGGGCTATTTCAACAAGATACTTTAAACAACCTAGCATGTCCAAAAGTAAACTTGTCACCTTCCTTACCAAACATATCTTTTTCATCTTGGGAAATATCAACTATCCACTCAGTTGTCCAAAACTGTAGAACTGGGTCTTACCTTTGTCTCTTTTGTCTTAGTTAGCTCCTTTTTTTCACCTCATTCCAGGCAATCAACAAATCTTATCATTTCTAATACCTTAAAACCACGTAAATATGCCTATTTCTTTCTGTTGCTTTACTTTTTCCTTAATGTAGGCCACTATCATTTGTATGCTACTTTGATTTCTGCAAAGCCTCCTAACTGGTCTCCTCAATTCCAATTTTCTTCTTCAATCCATCCGGCACACTTAAGCCAGAATAATCTTTTCCTATAATATGCCTTTTTTTTTTTTCAAGCTCCTGCACACTTAAAATTATTCAATGGATTCTGGTTTAATGTCCAAACTTCTTAGCATGACTCATCAGGCCTTTCAGAATCTGTTGTGTATTTACTTCAACCAGCTCTGCATGCCCCACCCCTCACTCATTGCTGGAGCCATGTAGAATCAACAATAATTCTTTCAACTATCTCTTCTCTCTAACCTTAATTTTGGAAATCTCTGTTCCCTCGATACAGAAGGTCCTGCTCCAACTCTCCTTGGCTAAATCATGTCAATATTCCCAGAGATTAGACTTATCTTTTACTGGGGAAGTCTTTCCTGACCATCCCTTGGTCTCCTAATTGTACTGTGTATGTATGCCCCATCACATCTATTCAGCATTCAACAAATATGTCATGTGTCTTCCCTATGCGAGGTGCTGGTTTAGGTGGTTATCATATGTAACTGAATAGAACCATCGAAATCCTCACTTCCATGGAGCTTGCATTCTTCCAGTGTTATGTCAATTTATCTCAGTATTGTCCTTATTCCCTCTTCCTCACTAGATAAAGACAGTTACTCTCCTGAGATTATTGTATTATCATGATTGGTACAATGTCCAACCAGTAAATATTCACTTAAAGAATGAATAAACTGAGAAAATGGGAATCAAAGAAATGCCAACATACTATAATTCTTTTATATTGGATTATTATAATTATTTTGAAACCAGGAAAAACTTGCTTAGAAGTGAAAGAATTTAAGCCTTTTATATTAGTTGGGAACTTGATGAATAGGCATATGAACATGTCTTCAAAATTATGTGTTACTTTCTCCCTCTAAATCTGCTTTCAATCAATGAGTCCTTTTATAATCTCTTTTAATTTCTAGGCCAGTCTGCCCATTTCTGACCACCTGAATCTATAACAGAAAAATCAGTATCAGTGATGGAGAAGAAATCAGAAAAACTAGATGGTCCTCTGAAACAAAATGGAATGAACACAGGATTGAATATACACTTTCTATAGGCTTGAGCTTACTTTAAGAGAAAGATGTTTTTCTTGCAAATCTAACAGCCATACTAAATTCCTAAACTGTGTTTCAGAATTTGAAGTAAAAATCTAGAAGACAAGGAAAAGGTTTTTAATATTTTGAAAGCTCCTTGATTTCCTTTTTCTCTAGAGAGAAAGGAGACAGCAGTAATATTTGGTTTTCAAAAGAATACATCAGACGGACTTGAAAATTCAGGAGCTAATTACTTTTAAGATGATCTCAGGAAAAATTAAGGTGACATGTAGAGGTGGGGTATCTAATATTATTATGATTCCACAATTCCTTTGCAAAACAAGTATGATTTATATGTAATTTAAAAAATAGGTATATTTCTTACCTGCCTTCTAAACATACACATCTTTATTTAAACATCTTTATTTATATTTGCATCCTCTTAGATACCTTATACTTATATATCTATGGTATTTTTCTTCAAAGCACTGTTGGTTGTTTTGTTTTTGTAGAGATCACAAGTCCACTTGATATTAGTGACTTATACTTTCCTCTGCTTTGTAAGTGTAGGTAATAGCCTTTTTGTATACCAATTTGCTTACACTGCAGTTTATGCTGGTAATACTGTACATTGCCTGACCTCTGAATGGAAAAATAATAACAAGTTAAAGCAGTCATTTTACCTGAAGTCGATAAGGCCATAACACTCACCCTGTTTTCAATTCACATGCTCAATTTTCATCCACTCACTCTCGACTTTGAGAGGAAGGAATAATGACAGGTTACAGGCACTTTATTTCAAAATTCACTCACAAAGTTATTGACAAGCATTTTTCACAGAAACAGCTCTTCTCTCTGACCCTCATAAGCTGTTTACATGAAAAATGCTCTTCCTTGTAGATTAATGAGAGTGGAACCTAATTCCATACCAAACATGTAGCAATTGCCTTAGCATCTCTGTTTTTGATATGGGAACAAAAGTAGGGATAATTTGCCTCAAATTGCAGTCACTTCAGTCATAATAAAATCTCAGAGAGTACTGTTTGCTTTCAACTTTCATTAGGTAAGCTAGGGCTGTTATTAAGGTACCAACACATAAATGTTATATTAGCACTTAACAGAAGCATGGCATTCTCCTCTAGGAGATAAATTCTACCCTTGTCAATATAATTCCACACCAAATGCAGTAAAAGAGTTTGAAAAGATGAAATAGTGAAGCTTTGCACAAGAAAAAGAAATTCCTTGTTCATTCAAGCTTAAAGGCCATTTTGTTGGCCCAAGGTACTAGAGTACTGTTTAGAAAATAAGTCTAAGAGAAACTCTCTCAGGTCAAGTCAAACATGGAGACAAACTTTCAGACATGTTCTCTTTGTCTGAGGTTGTTAAATCAGTTACTTTAAATTTCTGCATGCCTTCAAATGGCATTTCAAATGTGAAGAGATAATAACAATTTAAGGTTAAGATGGAGTTTATTTTCAGACTTCAATGATAAACACTTTGTGTGAATCAGTGTATATACAATACCCACACATTTTATTTTATTTTTTTAGGATGCTAAGCCCTTTTAAAATGTAAGGTATTGTGTAGACTGTTGTGATGGAACTGTTGAAATTAAATCTTTGTTTATCTTTACTCTTATCACTACATCTTTTAGCTACTCTTAAAATAACTCTCTCCAATTTAAGGCTAAGGAAAGTGCTTCCCCACTTAACAATAAGAGGGCTATTTAATCTAAAATGGAAAAAAAGGAAGGAATGGGGCATCCAAGAGCTTGGCTGTTGCTAAGCCTAACTTTTCCATCTTTTATCTTTATTCCTAGCTTGTCAGAGTTCTTTATCATGCCATTATTTGACAGTTGTAAGGTCTTTTAATGAATCTATTGTCATTCGGATTATTTAATAGCCTTAAATGCACAAAATTATCTATTTTAACTACCATAACAGTCAGACCATAATGTTTTTCAGGTGATGTGAAATATCAAAAACACTAATGTTTCTCTGCATTTCTAAGACATATGATTAGAAACAGCAGGGAGAGATCCAAGATGGCTGATTAGCAGCAGCTCAGGATTGTAGCTCCCAGTGAAAGTGCAGAGAGCGAGTGGACGCCGCAATTTCAGAGGCATTTCTGTTGCCCACAAACTGGGAGATTCCTGGCAGAGGAGCCACATGGGTCACCAGTGCGACTCTTTTGGCCGGCGTGGCTGTGTTGCCGGCGCCCTGGTGCGGCGTGGCGCTTCTCAGTGTGAAGTATACGTGACGGGGTGCCCTTTGAGTCGGGCTCGGCTGGTCCCATCACCACAAGGAGAACAGCAATTGGAAGCGCTGAGGACTGAGAGTTTCACAGTAAGCACAGCTGAACCCGGGAAGGCCTAGCTCTGTGGGGAAAGGGCGTCTGCCGAAGGAAAACTAAGAAACAGAAAAAACTTCATCACCAACAAGCC